>CATIWC010001253.1:0-52863 GCA_948472305.1 Vicia faba
CAGACGAGACGGTCACATTAGAAGGTGAGGACCTAAATTCTTGACCCGCACTATACTAAAATACAGATAAAACAGATATGTCCAACGAATCAGATTTATTTTGCCGCAACCTACCAAAAAAGGAGGAAGAAGAACAATTGAAAGACATCCACTTTCAAAACATAATTTTGATGGATATAGAATCCTCAAAACTGAAGACTTTGGAACATAATGGCATTCCTAATATGAATATTAAGAGAAATAATATTTTTATATCCAAACGATATATACACTACGCCCTACTTTACTCTTAATTATTATGATGAACAATAAAATATTTTAATTTTAATTTTTTTTTAAATATATAAAAAAATATTTTTTTTTAATTTTTTTGTTTTATTTTATTTTTTGATTAAAAGATATCAATATAAAATTACATAATTAACCAATTTCATAACATCTATTAATCAATATTTTATATTTTATTAATCATTTTTATTTTATTATTAAAACATATTTTTACTATCCAAACAATATTAATCAATTTCATTATTTTATTAATCAACATTTTATATTTTATTAATTCACTTTGTCTTACTAGTAAAAATTATTTTTAATCTCTGCACGTCTATACTTCCACTTCATTAATCAACTTTTTTATATTTAAAGACTAATCCTACATGTTTTAATTAATATACAACTTCAATTTTTTTTTTATATATCAATTAAAAACCTCAATGAATCACATAGCACTGCAGTGTGTAAAAGGTATTTGATCCAAATGATGACAACATATACAAACTAATTTATCATATTATGAGCATTATTAGCCTAGTTAAAATTCAGGCTTTAGTTTTAGAGGCCAACTCTTTTGTTTAAATAAGAAGATCTAAAAATGAAAATCTAACAAATGTAATGTATATCTTGGTATCATAGAAGAAAATGTAGTTCCAGACAAAGAAAAAGGAATATTATTTCATGAAGTTGTTCCTTAAGTACTCAATCCAGCAAACAGAGTCTAAAAGACTGCAGAATGATAGTGACTCTTGATTAATGGATTTGGATTCCCTTCATTAGGAAAAACTACAGGTGTTTTCAAATTCATAAAGTTAACGATCTTATATCGGACATTAATTTGAGATGAAACAGTTGAGTTCGAAAACTACATGACAATGTTACAAACACGAAATCCAAATCCGAAATTACAACTCATGTATCCATGACTTTGGCAATGAAGATCCAAATATTTGGTGAAGCAATCTTTTCTCCCTTTTGGCTACCTTGTTTACGCTGTAGCCTCGAAAAACACCTAATTTAAATGCTTCTCTTCCTTCTTCTACAGCTCTTTTCCTCACAGCTTTCAACAAAGATGAACCTTGAAGAGTTTCTTCACTATTTTCAGCTTTTCTGGTTTCACATTCCTTCTTTTCTGATTCTCCTCTGCTTTCTTCAGGTTGACTCTCGGTTCCATCTGGGCGGGTTTCATCACGATCATCACATCCCCACCATTTATTTGATGTAGTCGATAAGCTTTCGGATGGAAACCCGTATTTAAATTCATCCATTGTTGTCATTCCTTTGGTCAAAAGTGTATTGGTCAAATTTGGGCTACGCCCACTTTCAACGGTTTTATTTCCTTGCTGATGTGAATTGTGATGCAGTGTAACTCCTGGAGCTTTGTTTCTCTCATCATTTGCTTGTTGTAAAACACTGTAGTTAAACATCAAAAGAATATTGTTAGAATCAAATGATCAAATCTTAATGTTTATTATTGGGATTAGATTTAGTAAACCATATTAATTAGCCTTTATTTTACATGTTAGAAATAGAGGCGAATATGCTGATTTAAACTCACAGCCACCGTCAGCTACCACTATAAATTCTTTCATCGAGTTCCCTTATTGTTACAGTGTTTCTGTATCTCTTTACCGTGAGCCTCTAAATTTTTTTTCTCCTAAACATTGAGTTCTGTTACGGATAGCTTATTTTCCATCCACATTTGTCCCGATCGTCTTAGCCCCTGGAAAAACTTAACAGTCTAAGTTTTTTTGATGAAAATCTACCATCGCACGTACCCACACCTGTTGATTAAGCGCACTGTGTTATCGGAATTATATGGGCCTCACCTCCGTGAGTGGTGGTGTGTTTGGCAGGTTCTTCGGCCGATCTTCACAGTGCATTGATCGCCATCCTCTGCCAGTCCCATCCAATCCTAGCCCAACCACTCACATACGACTACAACTTTCCACATCTAGTGTTTTTCTTATCCGTTAGAGCATTTATTTCCACATCTAGCTTCGATTCAACCAGCTTCGTCTTCTCCGGTGAGACCCATTCTTGACAACCAATACATACACCCTTCAGAATTCTCTGGTCTGGCAGACCATAGCATTTTCGCTATAGCCTCCTCCAGCCACACTACAACTTTCCATTCCAGCTGCAGCTACTAGCCTACTACAACCCTATTGGTTCTATTTTCTCCACATATGCAGATTTTTTTACACAAAATACAACGAATATAAAAACAGAAAATAGAAACAATGAAAATAAGACAAGCATAACAATCACATTTACAAAACCCTTTGCAATCTTTGGATTTGAACCATTTGCAATCTTTTTCTGCATTTCCACTACTTTAAGCTCAACCATTTGCAATTAATCACACACTTTCATTAACTGAAAAATCTAGTTTCTATCACACTTCTAATCTAACAAACAAAGCCCTTCAAAATAACCATTTTTATAAACCCTAAACCATAAAGAAGCCAATAAGAACACTTCAACCACAACAAATTTCCCTTCAAATCAAAAAACAAAAACTTACCTTTTGCTATTCCCACTTATCAAAACCATTCTCACACTTCAAATTCAAACCCTACCTGGCGGCACCTGCAGCATAAAGATTGAAAAAACCAATTTTGTTTGCATGTTACTCTAGAAAACAATAAAATAAAATAAAAACTTGTCAAAATTGAAGCATGTATCTATTTCGAAAATGGAGGGTTTTGATGAATACCTGTGAGTGCCTTAATCTGTATTTACGATGCCACGATGTTGATACAATTTCGAATACAATTTTCTTATTATACAGTTTATTTATCACCTCCAATTTGTTAGATTAATTAATAAAATATTAAAATTAGATTAAGATCACACAATTCTTTTTCAAATATTTTTAAAAATGACACATAAAATTATTATGAGATGATAAGCCATAAATGAAATAAATGTAGCAAATAAATAAGAAACATAATTTGAGAGTCTATTTTAATATATATATATATAATAGATAATAAATATTTGTGTATTTGTAATATTTTTTTTCGGCTTGATAAATAAGATGGATATTCTATAAAAGATTATCAAAATGATAAAGTTATTTGTTAGATTTTTTAAAGTAAGTCTTACTTAATTACATGGCTAAGTTAACAAATGTTGATATAAAGTTTTCTCTCAAATTGAATTCACATATTGGAATAATCGTCCATTTTTATGTAAAATTCATTTGATCCATATACAAATGTTGTAATTATTATTTTGTATGCATTTTGATACACTATACTACTTTAATCTAAGATATAGAATCGCATAAGAGGGCAATAAAATAAAGCAACTTCTCTTCTACTCAAAAAAATAGTCAACATACACTTATATAGATAGGTTTATAAATTTAATGGGTAATGGGTCAGCTAACCAAAATATAAAATCCAAGACAAATAAAATATTACTATTTGCACCTAATAATTTAAATGAAATCTTTTAAAAAGACTGGTCTTTTTCTTTCTCTAATGGGCCTAACTATCTTCATAACATTACTCTCGAATTCATAAAGAACCTTGTCCTCAAGGTTCAAGGGCTGAATGGGCTGCTGCACTTGTAGGCCATCCTTATAAGAGTCGTTGGGGAAAGTGGGATAAGTGGTGTGATGCACTTGGCGTTGCATGTGAGCCACGTGTTGAAGAGGTGAATTCGGTGGGACATTTGGACGGTGATAAGTAGCACACGTGGGTCTGGGGTGATGAAGAGTCTGAGAAGTGAGAGAAGTGGACAACACTTGAGAAGAAGTACTTTTTGTGTTGGGAAACACTTGAGCACTGTCTGGTGAGGAAGAATCCACAGTGATGCGTTCAGACGGAGACGATGGCTTGCTGATGGCGACTAGTGGTTTACAAGACGCGAACGCTTCTGAAGATGAAATAATCTTGGTAACTCTATCTTCTTGTTCTTTGGTTGCATGCGATATTATGAGATCCGGCAATTGATTTGTTCTTTGTTGATTGTCTTGTAGGATTTCAGTTGTTACCGAGAAATCAATGAGATCTAAAGATGGGAGTGGTTACAGATCTGTATCCGGGTGGTCACTATAATAGGGTTTGAGGAGAGAGACGTGGACAATAGGGTGAATCTGGGAAGAAGAAGGTAAATCCAGAAGATAGGTGATGGTGCCAACACGATGAATGATGCGAAAAGGATCATAGAAGCATTTGGACAGTTTGTGCGAAATTCTATGAGAGACGGTGGACTGGCGGTAAGGTTGCAGTTTCAACAAAACAAAATCACCAGCTTGAAAATTGTAAGCTCTTTTTTTTGTATTTGCTTGCTTTTCCATTGTTACCCTAATTTTCCTGAGATTTGATTTTAACTCCATGATTATTTGTTTTTGAGTGGACAGAGTCAGGTCTAATGATTGACCTATAGCGGTGCCTTCCAAGTAATGGTGTACCGCTGGCGGGTCACGTCCATAGAGTGCTCTAAAAGGAGTCATTTGGATGGTGGAGTGGAAATATGTATTGTACCAATGCTCTGCTAGGTGCAGAAACTTGTGCCATTGACGAGGATAGTCACCAACAAAACAACAGAGGTATGTTTCCAACGAACGATTCACGACCTCAGTTTGGTTGTGTGTCTCCGAGTGATAGGAAGTACTGTACTTAAGTGTCGTGCCATGGAGCTTGAAGAATTGTTTCCAAAAGTAGCTAAGAAATAAAGGGTCCCGGTCCGAGACAATGGATTTTGGAGTGCCATGGAGACGGAAAATCTCCACCGTGAAGCGAGCAGCTAGATCTTTCGCAATGAATGTTATGGGCAAGGGAATGAAATGAACAAATTTGGATAGCAAATCACACAACACCCAGATGACAGTGTGGCCAAAGGAATTTGGCAAATGTGTAACAAAGTCCATAGTAATGTCTTCCCAGACTCTGTTTGGAACAGGTAAAGGTTGTAACAAACCTTTCTTTTTCTGTGTGTCATATTTGTGGTGTTGACAAGTTATGCAATTTCTAATCATCTGTGTAACCTCTAGGTAAATGCCAGGCCAATAAAAGGATGCTCTCAATCGTGCAAGGGTAGCTTGGACCCCTGAATGCCTAGCAGTTGGTGTATGTTGTACCCCAAAATTTGCCCTCTCCTTTTTCACAAGAAATCACAGCTTCAGGTTTTCCCTGATTTTTTCAGATTGGCTCAAGAATCAGTCAAACAGACTTTTCTTATCAGTAAATCCAAAATTAGGGTTTTCATTGATTTTGAATCAGTCCAAGCAGATTATTAGGTTTTCTATTGATTTGGTTGAGTTTGGCTCAGGGTTTGATCAAGCAGACGTTTCTTTGACAATAAATCCACAATTAGGGTTTGCACGCGCATTCTCAAAAGAATTGGAACCCACAGCATTTCATTTGACTGTCACACTGCTTTGATGCTTGTTCAAGATTGCCGTTTATTTCTCAAAGCCTAAACATATGGGATAGAAGCTGAGGCTTCTAATTGAAAGTTGAAGCTTTAGTTTGATCAGTGAGAAAAAGGTGTGTGGACGTTTGTTTGTTTAATTGTGCAATGCTTTTGGTTATTTGGAATGTCGGATGTATTGTTGGTTAATGCGAGGTTGCGAGACTACAAAGTTTATTAATTATTTGTTTTATCTGAGTTAGAATAATTGGGATGTACTTCCAGTTATTTTAATTCAAGAAACTTAAATAATTAAATAGACAGTGATATAAATAATTATCTGACAAAAGGACTTTTATTTATTTTTAATTATTGGTACAAGTGTTATTTGAATACAGTAAATTTATTTACAGTATTTACAATAATGTTTATTACAAATGATTAGAAATAATAAGTCTCTTGAAGTCTTCATCTTCTACTGTTGCTTCCTTTGCCCGACTGATATTTACCTGCAAAGACAAAAAAAGAAAGAAGTCAATACAGTTAAATTTGGAAAAGCAGTTTTGAACAGATAAACACAAAAAGGTTCATCATTAAAGGTTGTTGGTCGGAATCAGATTGTTGTGACTTTCATCATATTTTGCTCATCCTCTTTGCAAATCACAAGAAGATCTCTCTTCTTGGTTCACAAAGAGGAAAGAAAATTATCTTGCAAGCTAAATCAATTAAGCAAAATTCACAAAGTTGCATAAGTTCAAACTGAATTGCATTATCAAACTGAGCAAGCTAAGTTACAAATTCAAAACTGGGAAAACTAAGGCAAACCAAGCTGTCAACAAAGCTGTCAACAAAATTGTCAACTAAGCTATCAAACAGAAAAGCTGCATACAAGTACACAAAAGGCAATGCAGAAAATCTGGAAGAAAGTACAAGATGCAGAGAAAAATCAAATTGCAAGCAAGCATATTGTCAAAATCTTTTCATCACTTTCCAGCCACAACCTTTTCAGAAAAAGAAAGATATTCTAAGCAAAGATATGCTTTAATAGAGAGAGAAAAGAGAGAGAGAGAAGCAGGCTTTTACAGTTTTGGCAGGCTTAGAAAATAGAAATATATAACAAAGAGTTTCAGTTCAAGGAGAGGGGAGAAGAACACAAAAGGATATCACAAAAACTGAAAACACATAACCACAACCTCCAAGCTTTCCTGCCTCAAAAATCAAAACACCACAGGCCTGCATCAAAACACAAACTTCAAACCTGTGTTAAGAACATAAACAAGCCTGCATATAAGCACAAGCCTGCATACAAGCACAAGCCTTCAAGCCAAAAACCTGTCAAACTGCTCAAGCCTGTAACCAAAACAAGCCTTGCAGCCTGCTTCAGAACTGCCTTCAAGCAAGCAAACTCATACCAGAAACCTGCCTCAAGCCTGTAACCAAACCAAGCAACCTGCTAAAACCTAAAAGCTTGTTCAACTCAAACCAAACGAGTAAGCATAATACAGCCTGCCTTCTTAAAAATCAAAAGCAAACTTGCCTTAAATCCAACAAAACTGTACCATACAAACTCAGTGTCCAAGCCTGCATAACACATAAGCCTGCATCAAAAATGGTAAACCAACACAAGCCTTGAGGCTTGTTTCCAACAAACCTACTAGAACCCTTCACAAACCTTGAGGCCTGTTACCAGCAAAATTCAAGCAAGTCCAAGCATCTCAAATCAGCAGCAATAACATACTCTCAGAGCAAAAGCTCATCATTGAGAATCACAAAATCCAAAGAAAGCAACTCAGAAGCAAAAGAAATTCAGAAGCAAAAGCAGCTCATCACAGAATAAACCAAATCAGAAGAAGAAAAGAAGATTCATAAGTGTTTTCAGAAAGCTATCATCACTAAACATTTGAAGCAAAGATACAAGTACCAGAACAAATCTTTCCTCAGCGTCTCGCTCCCTCGCCCGGCCGCCTGAGAAGCGCCTCCATTCCAATCCTCCGCCTCCTCCCAAAGCAAAAACCCTAAGGTATCAATTCCTCTTCCTTTTTTCTCTACATCTCATAATCCAAACACAAATAACACAAAGATTAATAGCATGCAAGAGTAAAAAAATCTGAAAACCCTAAAACGCGATAGAACGATGATACCTTGTTGAAACATCACATTGTACGAACGCGGGAAGGGAAGATGGATGGTGGAGCTCTGGCAGCTGGAGGGTTGAAGACATCAGAAGCCATGGTTGAGAAGGATGAAGAGGCGAAGAAGAAGAAGGGAGCGGCGTCGTTTGTAAAACTGTGAAACCCTAACTCTGAAGCAAAACAATGAAACCCTAAAAACATTGTGAATGCGTTTTGGACCCGCTCCCCACAAAACCACACTAAGCACAACATGATTTCAGCGTTGCACTCCCCCCTTTAGCCCAATGTTGCCCCTTTTTTTTTATTATTGGGGTTAAAATGCATATTCAAAAGCCATTTTTATTTTTTATATTTTTCTTTTTCTTATAACTAAATTCCTTTTTTTAATATATTGAACTTTTGTATAAAAAAATGTTTTAATAGTCTTTTTTTATTTATCACATTTTAAAATATATAAATAGTAGAATATTATAACTTAAACATTTTTTCTTTAAAACATTTGTTTGTATAGTTAACAAAAATACAAAAAAATATATAATAATAATACTTAATTTTCTTTTGATCATTTGTAAATAATCATATGCATGGCACAATACTTTTGTTTATCTTTGATTCTTATACCTTGCTATATTTTTACATTGAGAATGCGACGATTCGATTTAGTTGTAAATAATATTTGGACACTACTATTCTGACAAGACTCATCCCCGTTTGTAAACATTTGTACCCCCATCCCCGGATACTTATTTGTAATAGCTTAGACTTAAAATTCCCGCAATTTATCGCTTTCCATATACTGTATAGCAATTAGGGTTTGTATGCGAAGATTCAAAATCAACCGCTAGATAACCTAATACAAGACAAATGCATGAAAATCAATACACAATTCACACTTGCACCTCTAGGGTAACCTCGCTTGTTGCCTCGGAAAAATGCAATCATGTCCCTCGAGTATGAGACACTCTAGCAAATGTCCCTTTGATAAACAAAGATCATAGTCCCTCGATGACCCTCGATGTTTCCTTCAATAAAACGATCTTCGTCCCTTACAAAATTGCTAGAGCGTCTCACAAGTTGCCTTCAATGATTGCATACGATGACCCGCGCCCGTCCCGTTCAAACATCCTAATACAAGGTTGTTCACCAAAAACAATGGTGAAATAACACTGTTGAAAGGGTCAAAACATGAGAAAGATCTTTGAGTAAATTAGGGTAGATAGCTCTTGGTTACTTGATCAAACTTGCAAAACATCCTTGCCATTTTTCAAACACACATCTCCACACAATTTCAAAACAAACTTTCAAAAAAACATCGAAACATCTTTTAAAAAAGACAAACACCTTTGCATATACTCAAACAAGAGTCATTACAATGGTTGCCTAGACAAGGCATCTTTTTCAAAACATTTTCAAAACCATACACACAAAGCACCATTTCAAACCATTGAAAAGCAAAGGCAAGTGATCTAAGCAAGTAACTAAGAGCCCATGGATAACCATGGATAGAAAGGTTTCTAATACCTTCCCTTTCTATAATCTACTCCCCGAACCCAAGAAAACATCTCAAAGGTCTTTCCTGTGCTTTTTGACCTTTCCTTAGGATAAAATAAAAAGTCGGTGGCGACTCTTGCTAAACCGAACAAGTGCGAAAACAAACGCAAAACCCAAGTCAGTTCTCCCACCGTATCACAGTGTGTGATGATGTTCGTGAAGAATAGTTTGGCGCAAACTTTGAATGCCCAGTAAGAAAATCCTTTCTTTGTAATACAAGATACCATTTGTAAATCTGTAATCTCTATTAGTGGTGGACTCTGTTACTAACTTGACCAAATTCTGTAACACCCCAATTCTACCCGACAATTATAAATGTAAATCAGAGTTATAAAATTCGTACAACTAAATCAAGATGCCACAAATTCAACTTAAAACCATTGAATTCAACATGGATATGTTGTACCCCAAAATTTGCCCTCGCACTTTTCCCCAAGAAATCTCAGCTTCAAACATTTCCTGACTTCTCAAACTGGCTCAAGAATCGGACAAACGGACTTTTCTTGACAGTCAAGCAAAACTAGGGTTTTTACTGATTTTCAGAACTCTGAATTGTTTCATACAATGGGCTTAGGGTTTGATTGATTTTTGGTTCAATTTTGATCAAGCGAGCGTGATTTGGCATTTAATCGGGAATTAGGGTTTTATGGGCATATTCTCAGAAGAATTTGAATTCAACAGCGCTTTGCGATTTATTTCGAGATTCGGATTAAAATTCGCGTTATCTTGGTTTGATCAGCAAAAGAGACAGTGGTTTGAATTCAGTACATTTTGATTGGGCCAGTCAGATGCAAGATGCAGTTTTGGAATTCACAGTGTTTGTGTATTTGATCAGTCCATTTAAGTTAATTGCTGCTTTGCTCTGGATGTTGAATAAGACGGACTTAATTGGTCAATGTTGTTTTATTTAAGTTATTTATTATTCTGAAACTAAAATGATTGAATTTATTTTTCAATTGTTTTAATTCTAAGAATTTTAAATAAATAAATAAACAATAAGGAAATTAGAATTAATTAGATAATTTGAATTTTATTGATATTTAAATTATTTGTACAAGTTGTTGTTTATTACAAACAATAATTTACATTTAATTTAAATATTACAATAGAATGAAAAAATATCCTATTTTCTAAATACTCTTCATTCTTCACTCCGCTCCGGCATTCCATCTTTCATCTGCAAAAAGAAATAAGAAAGTCAGAAAGAATTAAAATTAGCAGAGACGGATAAAAATGCTCATCATTAGGGGCCACTGACTGGGATCAGTTGCCCTCTCTGCAAATCACGGGATTTCTCCCGGTTCACAGAGAGGGAAGATTATTTTATCTCATGAAATGCAAATGTCAAAAATGCATAGTTTCTAAAAGATTTGCAAGCTGCATAGATTCAAAATCCAAACTAAACTGAAAAAGTTCAATCCAAACTTTCAAATCTAAAACAAAGTCCACTCAAAGAAAATCAGGAAAAGTACTCAAAGCTGTCATGGAAAGACTTTTGCCAAGATATCAAAAAGCAGAAAATCTACACAAACTGTCAAAAGGAGATGCAGATGTATTATGCAAGCAAACAATCTTAAACTCATCACTTCCTAGTCATAGCCCCTTCAGAACACAGTACAGTAAAAACATTAAAAAAATTCTTAATCTGTACTTTGAGAGAGAAGTAAAGAGAGATAAAGCCAAGGCACAGTTCAGCAGGTCAGGATATAGACAGTTCACAGCAGACAATAGAGAAGTAAAGGAGATAAAGCAGCATAGCAGAGATATAGCAGTTCAGCAGCAAGACAGTTCAATAGCAGAAGACAGTAGAGTCACAGAAAAGAGATACACAAAATCTACAAGTCCACAAGCTTAATTCAGCAGACAGTAGAGGAGAGAAAAGGAGCAAATATACAACACAGAAGGATATCAGTTCAGTAGAGGGAGCAGCATAGCAGGTTAGAAAAAAGAGAAAGTATACTCACAACTCTGCATAAGAAAGAGAAGAAATAACCAAACATGATAAAAAGCTGAACCTGTCAAAAGCAACAGATAACCTGCATTTTCTCAAACTACATCAACCCACAACCAAAACCAATCCTGACCACCAAAAAGACACAAACCTGATATCCCAAACTCAAGCCTCACCATACCAACATCCTCAAACCCAAAAACTCAAAGGCTACTGAACTGGCAAAAGCTAAAAGCTCAAAACAACAATAATCTTCACATAACCAAACCTTTATACCAAACACAAAAAACCTGATATACAAAACACCATGACCAAACCTTTATGCCAAGCACAAAAAACCTGATATCCCAACTCAAAAACTCAACCTTTATGCCAAACACAAAACCTGATGTCCAAACTTGCCTCACCATAACATACTGAACCAAGCCACAAAGCCAAGCATCAGCCATAAAACCATAACCTCACAGTACCAACAACCATACTCATCATCAAAAAATGCAAGCAAGCAAGGCAACAACAAGAAGCATAGTCAAGACAACGTAGGCAACTTAGACCCTCAGACCTTTGAGGTCATCACAGGGTGATACGAGAAAACATAGTCTCTCAAGAAGAAGAAGAAAGAAGCAATTTAAGGTGAACTCAGAAGCTTCATCAAAAGGCATCATATTTTAAACTCAGGCAACAATTCAAAAGCGTCAAAAGAGCCTCAGAAGCAAAGCTTCATCACAGGCAAGGCAGCAATGTCCTAAACCCTCAAGCAAATTCCCAAGATCAACACACAGTAAAAGAAGAGGAAAAACGAAAGTGAAACATAAGCAATAAGCATCAGTGGCACAGAAGAGAAGATAAAGAAGCAAGGATTTAGGTTTTCTCAGTGAATATCATCATCAAAAAACCTAAGCAAAAGATAAAGGAACGAAGATACCAGGAACAATCAGAAGCGTATCAAGCATCTCCCTTCGCCGCTCCGGCCTCCTGAAGCATCGCCCCTTTTTTCTCTCCTCCACCTCCAAATATCAGGTAGTATAATCCTCGCCCCCTATCTCTACTTCTTCACCTCAAAGAATGAAAAGAAAATACTTAAAAACTCAGATCAAACATGCAAACTTGTAAAAAGACAAAAGATAAGAATATGAGGCATTGTAATCAAACCTTAAAGTCAAGAGCGCCAAAACCGTGCCTTGGAGGGAAGAAAGATGTGGAGGGTGATGTTGGTGGCCGGAGAAAACGCTCAGGGAACTGCTAATCGAAGAAGACGAACACGGCGCCGTCGTAACCTCACAAACCCTCGTTTCAAACTGTCAAAATGCCAAACAATGTGAAACCCTAAAATTTTGCCTTTGGATCAACCATGGGCTTAATCTGACCCGTTTCCTAAAGCCCAACGAATTACTGCTTTTTCTAACACTAACTTTTTTTTTTCTAACACTAACCTTATTTTATAAAACATTAACCTCTTTTCATTTTTATTCTTCTTTTATATATTAATACTAACCCTTTAATATTTTTATAAAAAAAATACTTCATTTGCTTTACAAAAAATCATTTTAATACTTTCTTTTTATTTACAATTTAATTAAAGCATTTTATATACTTATTTAATTAAAAATACTAACCTAATTAAAACATTTTCATCATATGTTTAAAACACCCTTTTTTATATAATACACATTTGTACATAAAAATAACCAAATACTTCTATACATAATTTGAAAATATCCTTTTTAATTAGAATACATTTGTATATAATTATCTTTTCTTTTTTATACATGATTAAATTGAAGAAACTTTTTTAGTTAATATCATTTTTGTACATATTATACATTCTCATACATAATTAAAATTAAACTTTTTAATTAACATTTTTCATACATAATAATTCAATACATTTTTCTTCTAATATTTAAAATCACAAACATTTTGACTAAAATACTCTTGTAATTAAAACTTAGCACTTAATCAAAACCCTTCATTTGTACATAAACATACAAAAATCAAAATTCATTTAAAAACGTATATCTAAGACAAAACCCTAATACGACTCAATTTCACATTTCGCATTTGTACATATTTACATATACACTTGTACACTTACACAACACATTTCCCTATACACATGTTTATCTTACATTTATATTTGATATTCATTTGATCGCGACATTCGATTTGGTTGTAAATTATTGGGTGCTATAAATCTCATCCCCTTGTACATTTATACCCCCACTCCCGGACATTGTTTTGTAATAGCGTAGATTTACATTCCGCAATTTACAGCTTTTCAATTATACCATGGTTAGACCTAGGGTTTGTATGTACATAAAATCAAACGCTAGATAACCTAATACGAGACAAATGTATGTAATCAACACACAATCACACTTGCACCCCCTAGGGTAATCCCACATGTTGCCTTCCAAGATGGGCCATGCTTGCACGTCGAATGTCTTTGGCAAAACAATCAAATGATCATAAGTCCCTCAAAGTGTTGCCTAAACGGAATGATCATAGTCCCTTCAAAACAAATTGCCAAAGACACTTGGCATCATTGCATTCATGGTCCATACGATGACCCGCGCCCGTCCCGAATAAACTTCCTAAACGCAAGATTGTCCACCAATTTCAATGGTGGAACAAAATTGTTAAACGGGGTTAAAACATGACAAAAAAAAACCTTTGAGTACAATAGGGTAGACATAACTCTTAGTTACTTGAGATCAAACTTGCAAAAACACTTGCCTTCTTTTCAAAAACCACAATCCGCAACACTTTCAAACAAACTCTCAAAAACATTTGAAAACATCTTTTCGAAAAGATTCACACTTTTGTAAAACACTCAAACACGAGTCAAATACATTAGTTGCCTAAGACAAGGCATCTTTTTCCAAAACATTTTCAAAAGAACCCACACACACACCATTTTCAAAGCAATCGAAAAACAAGGCAAGTGATCTAAAAAAAACCAAGTAACTAAGAGCCCATGGATAACCATGGATGAAAAGGGTGCTAATACCTTCCCTTTTCATAATCTACCCCCCGAACCCACGAAATATCTCAAAAGGTTTTTTGCTGTGCTTTTTAACCTTTCCTTTAGGATAAAATAAAAAGTCGGTGGCGACTCTTGCTAACCGCACAAGTGCGAATACGAATGCAAAACACTAGTCAGTTCTCCCACCGTATCACAGAACTGGCGACTCTGCTGGGGAATTACTTTTAAAGTGGGGTTACCTTAAGGGTTTAGATCACCTTTACTTTCAATTGATTGCTTTGTTTGCTTTTTCATTTGTGGGCATTGTATCGGAGTTTTATAGATCCTAACCCGGATCTGGGGAAACCCTTTTAGGTAGCAACAAGGCTGTGAGGGAACTGTGCGGGGTATACCGACATGGTTGAAGCAGTCTGCTACGTTGATGTGGCACTTTGGTGTGTACCGGTAACCCTTGAGTTCAGTCAAGGAGAGTACGGGGCCGCCGCGTGGTGTCGCGAAGCATCAACTGACCTTAGAACCTTAATTGACCATCTTGGCCTCTTTAGGGTAGTGAGATGACTACTTTGGTGTACTCCGAAGTCGGTTGATACTCGATACTACACTCAATTGAGGGTTGCTTTCCTGGGATATTTCGGTCGCCAGTTCAGTGGCTAAATCGAAACGATGAACAATGAAAGCAATCCCGTGACATTGGGACCTCTAGAACCCGGTTACTTTTAATAGGACAGGTTTTAACCAACAAACTGAAAGAGGGTAGTACCCGAACCTCATGCAAGCCTAAACCTAAGGCCTTGTGTGCTTTGTGTGAATATTGTTTGCCTGTATATAACACTTACTTGCTTGTGCATACATGCACATAACATCATAACATCATACCATAGCATTTTAGCATTTTCAATAACCGTTTCAAGGATCTCGAGGGTTCTGTTAATGCAGGATTACGTTGAACCAGACGTCTATCCAGGGGCAAGAGGTCTCTCCTCTAACCAATCCAGTCAAAAATCAAGAACAACAGCTTGAATCAGTGGCTATGACCCACTCGACATGGTGAGCTTGATTCTCGTGGAAGGACATCCACCGGTGCAAAGTCCTCCAATCCAAGAGCGGAGTTCAACCTCTAACATTTTTCTTGTGCTTACCCCAAGAGACCCTTGGAAGCATGCATCCACATATCATGCATTTCATTTTGACAATCTTTCCCTTTTCAGGTTTCCTTACTCTCCTGCTGTTTATTTCAGCAAGAGATGGCTCTAGAACGGTCTGTCAAAGACATCCAAGACCAGACTGCTCAGCTGCAAGAGATGTTCATGAATTTGTCTCTGGGGCAGGAGGAGATGAAAGCTCTCCTCACCAACGGCTTGGGGAATTCCAACAATGCCAGGAATGATCAGATTGCGGAGCTGCAGTTTGATCTGACAACACTGAGGACCCAAATGATGGGGTATTTGGTGGGCCAGATGTCTCTCATCCAAGACCTATCTCAAAGACAAGAGGAACTCGGAGTTCTGGTCCGCCAACTGCTTCAAAACAACCAACTGGGGCAAACATCTGAGGTCGAAGAGCGAGTCACCGCTCAGCCTCCATCAACTCAAGAAGACAAGGGGAAAGCTCCTCTGCTAGCTTCAGGGTCACAAACCCCTCAACAACCTCGCCGGCGTCAGCGGGGCAATCGGCGCCGACAAGAAACGTCGGGAAGGCAGTTCACAGAGACTGACATACCGTCATCTCTAATTCTGGAGCGCTTGTTGGAGGTTAATCTGACCGCTTTGAGGGATCCTATCCGGAACCCTAATACCTCCGCTCCTGACTATCATCCCGATGCATTTTGTGTTTACCACTCCTATAGCCCAGGACATGACACCGATAGCTGTTGGGCCTTGAAGAACAAGATTCAAGATCTGATTGACATTGGAGTGCTGAGGTTCATGCCGGACGGCGAGATGAAGATCTTCCGTTAAAGGGTTCTCCGCTTGAAGTGACGAAGCTCGAATTGAAAGACTTTTGCTTCTTTTTGAATTTTTCAAAGTTGTAATTTCTTTTGCTGTCAAAACAATTATTTGTTGATGTTAAACTCTGTTTTCATTAATGCATTGCATATGTTTGTCTTGAATTCATCCATTCGTTTCACTATTCTTATGCTTTTCTTTATGATATTTGACTCTTGATAAAAAGCTGCAAGCCTTTAGAGGGAGGATGACGAAACAATACCGTGATCTTATACAGTATGCTTTTGAACAAACCTTGCTGATGATGTACAGGCATTTCTTTCAATTCCCAAACACTGGAGTTATAAGGAAGTTAATCCCTAGTCAACCCCTTCGAGCCAAAGAAGTGGGAGTTTCCTGTTCTAAAACAATCAAAACCTTTGATATAAACCTGGGGCAGGGTAGTATCTCAGTTAATTCAAAAGAGAACGCGCATTGAAGTCGCAAACTCTCAGTTCGTAATACAACGAACGACGTCGAAAAAGAAAGCGTTCCTTCGGAATCAAAAGACAAGGGTGGTTCTCTATCACATAGACAGTCAATCTCTCAAAAGAGAAAAGCCCACCAAGCCAAAACCTATGAAGGAGGCTTAAGAAAGCTGGGGCATCCCGCTGACAGTAATCCCGAAAACGATAACAGTCAGGCAAAAGTTAGGGATAACAAATCAAAATCAAAATAGTGAGGTCATTACAAAACCCTCAACAACATGAAAAATGTTGAAAAAGAAAAAGGAGATGATGACTGTCTCCCAAATTCAAAACCGGTGAACCATCGCCCAAAAGTCGTTCCAAACTCAAAACAGAGTGCGACACACTATTAACTGAGCTTAGGTTGAAGAACATCACGAAGAGCGGGTGGGTACAAATATGCTTTGAGCCTTTATCCTTTGTTTCTTAAACCGTGAACCAGGCCACGTTACAACCCTTCAAAAGTCCTAATTGAAGCATGGGTTAGTTCGAAAGCATACTGTTACCAAAGGTATCCTGACTCCTGTAAGGCTTTGCTCTAAATCTCGTGTTAACTTGTCTTATGAAAAGTTTTCTGCTAAAAACGCATTTTTCAAAATTTCAAAGACAAACATGAACTTTGCATTATTCGAATATCACTGTCTGCATTTGACCCTTTTGTTTGACAGCGAAGAAGTTCATACAGCGAATGTTCGGAGGAACGAAAACTCTCTCAGTAAGTCTAAATCACTTCAAGAGGATAACACTTCCATCAATTCCCTTATCAACAAAGGGGCATGACAAGTCACAATTCAATTAACCTGGGGCAGTCCAATCAAGGTCCAACAGATCTTTCAAAGTTCAATTAACCTGGGGCAGTCCAGTCAAGATTTCAAGAAATCTCTCAATATGCAGAGTAATCTGATTCAAGATTCCTTCGCAACCACTTGGGGCATTCGAATGTCAAAAGTGTTCAACAAATCAACTACAACATTTCCAGACTCGACTCCTGTATCTAGCCAGGGCATGTCTGAAGAGTTCGAAGATTCGATTCCTGTATCCAGCCAGGGCATATCTGTTGACGACTATTTCCAGACTCGACTCCTGAATCCAGCCAGGGCATATCTGAAGAGTTTGAAGATTCGATTCCTGTATCCAGCCAGGGCATATCTATCAACTATCACCTTTCCAGATTCGATTCCTGTATCCAGCCAGGGCATGTCTGAAGAATTCCAGATCAACACCTGCAACAACCCGGGAAACATCTGTGAACGACCGATTGTAGACCAACCCCTGTAATAAACCAGGATTTTATCTACATCACCACTTGGGGCATTCGAATGTCAAAAGTGTTCAAACCCGATGCAGTTTTACACAAGCTCATCATCAGGAAACCCTACACCGGTTCCCCTTCAAGACTTCTGAAAACAGTTCATGGATTCATCCCAACAACGGATGTTAATCTATCAACTTTTTCAGGTACAACTTTCGAAGACAGTTTACGGACGCTTCCCAACAACGGATGTTGTTCTATTGCTGATTCCTCTCCAAGACTTCTGAAACAGTTTACGGATTCTTCCCTACAACGGACGCCAATCTACCGATTTGTTCAGATTCTTATCAAGACTTCTGAAAACAGTTCATGGATTCATCCCAACAACGGATGTTAATCTATCAACTTGTTCAGATGCAACTTTCGAAGACAGTTTACGGACGCTTCCCAACAACGGATGTTGTTCTATTGCTGATTCAACTTCAAGATTTCTGAAAACAGTTCACGGGTTCTCCAAGTAAACGGATGTTAACCTGTCGCTTGTTCAGATTCTTCTCAAAGATAACCACCACGGAAGATCGCACTCGCCAAGATTCTCCCTATCCCCAGCGGAGTTCCTTCAATCCCCAGCGGAGTCAGACTTTTAAACCTTCTCCCCACAGAGTTTTAAGGAAGCAATCTTGAGTTCCCCAGTGAAGTCTCCAGGGTTACCTCCCATCAAGCCAAAGATTCTCAATCTGGTCTCCCCGGCATGAGTCTACTAGTTGGAGCTCCCCAGTAGAGGTCATCAGGAATTCCCTTCCCCAGCGACAGTCAAGGATTTATTTTCCCCGGCAGCAGTCAAGACGCTTTTATCTTCGGCCATCTCGGAATCATGTATCCTTGGCAAGATTAGCTCATCAGCTTACCTGCGCATTCATTACATTCATATCATAAACATTAGATGACACATACATTGCATCATGCATCATAACATTGCATACAACTAACCCTTTACCTTTTCAGGTAAGATCAGTCGACAGACACAGATCATCTCCTGAGATTCAGTCAAAAAATAGTTCAGATGTGACCCGGACACGGCAACATTTCAATACTTATTCCAGATTCATTCAGACACATCAGCAGAAACCTTACACTGGTTCCTCTTCAACTTCTTAGCTTCTGAAACAGTTTACGGATTCTTCCCTACAACGGATGACAATCTACCGACCGATTCAGACTCTTCTCAACTTCTGAAACAAGTTTACGGATTCTTCCCTACAACGGATGTCAATCTACCGATTTGTTCAGACTCTTCTCAAATTTTTGAAGACAGTTTACGGATTCTTCCCTACAACGGATGTCAACCCACCAACTGATTCAGACTCTTCTCAATTTTTGAAAATAGGTTACGGACGCTTCCCAACAACGGATGCCGTTCCATTGCTTGTTCAGTCCCAACTCCTGAGAATAGTTTACAGATTCTCCAGACACGGACATCAATCTGTTGCTTGTTCAGACCCCAATTCAGAGATATTCCAAAACAGGGATGCCCTTCTGATACCCGTCCACTTACCATTGACGTACAGTTCAACATCACCATATGGCATCTATAAGCCCATCCTCCTACCAACAGTCGCCGAATGGCATCTATAAGCCCATTCTCAGATGGCATCTCTAAGCCCATCCCCCGACAAAATTCTCTCGCACCAGATGGCATCTTTAAGCCCATCACCAAATGGCATCTTTAAGCCCATTCACCTCCACCGTCACATCGACGAGCGCAAATTTTCTGGGCACATTAGTGTCCAATCTCCTTTTACCTTCAAGTCGCGAAAGTCAAACTTGCCAATCTAACTCTTCAGGTCAAAGAAGATTGAACAGGGGCAACTGTTGTACCCCAAAATTTGCCCTCGCACTTTTCCCCAAGAAATCTCAGCTTCAAACATTTCCTGACTTCTCAAACTGGCTCAAGAATCGGACAAACGGACTTTTCTTGACAGTCAAGCAAAACTAGGGTTTTTACTGATTTTCAGAACTCTGAATTGTTTCATACAGTGGGCTTAGGGTTTGATTGATTTTTGGTTCAATTTTGATCAAGCGAGCGTGATTTGGCATTTAATCGGGAATTAGGGTTTTATGGGCATATTCTCAGAAGAATTTGAATTCAACAGCGCTTTGCGATTTATTTCGAGATTCGGATTAAAATTCGCGTTATCTTGGTTTGATCAGCAAAAGAGACAGTGGTTTGAATTCAGTACATTTTGATTGGGCCAGTCAGATGCAAGATGCAGTTTTGGAATTCACAGTGTTTGTGTATTTGATCAGTCCATTTAAGTTAATTGCTGCTTTGCTCTGGATGTTGAATAAGACGGACTTAATTGGTCAATGTTGTTTTATTTAAGTTATTTATTATTCTGAAACTAAAATGATTGAATTTATTTTTCAATTGTTTTAATTCTAAGAATTTTAAATAAATAAATAAACAATAAGGAAATTAGAATTAATTAGATAATTTGAATTTTATTGATATTTAAATTATTTGTACAAGTTGTTGTTTATTACAAACAATAATTTACATTTAATTTAAATATTACAATAGAATGAAAAAATATCCTATTTTCTAAATACTCTTCATTCTTCACTCCGCTCCGGCATTCCATCTTTCATCTGCAAAAAGAAATAAGAAAGTCAGAAAGAATTAAAATTAGCAGAGACGGATAAAAATGCTCATCATTAGGGGCCACTGACTGGGATCAGTTGCCCTCTCTGCAAATCACGGGATTTCTCCCGGTTCACAGAGAGGGAAGATTATTTTATCTCATGAAATGCAAATGTCAAAAATGCATAGTTTCTAAAAGATTTGCAAGCTGCATAGATTCAAAATCCAAACTAAACTGAAAAAGTTCAATCCAAACTTTCAAATCTAAAACAAAGTCCACTCAAAGAAAATCAGGAAAAGTACTCAAAGCTGTCATGGAAAGACTTTTGCCAAGATATCAAAAAGCAGAAAATCTACACAAACTGTCAAAAGGAGATGCAGATGTATTATGCAAGCAAACAATCTTAAACTCATCACTTCCTAGTCATAGCCCCTTCAGAACACAGTACAGTAAAAACATTAAAAAAATTCTTAATCTGTACTTTGAGAGAGAAGTAAAGAGAGATAAAGCCAAGGCACAGTTCAGCAGGTCAGGATATAGACAGTTCACAGCAGACAATAGAGAAGTAAAGGAGATAAAGCAGCATAGCAGAGATATAGCAGTTCAGCAGCAAGACAGTTCAATAGCAGAAGACAGTAGAGTCACAGAAAAGAGATACACAAAATCTACAAGTCCACAAGCTTAATTCAGCAGACAGTAGAGGAGAGAAAAGGAGCAAATATACAACACAGAAGGATATCAGTTCAGTAGAGGGAGCAGCATAGCAGGTTAGAAAAAAGAGAAAGTATACTCACAACTCTGCATAAGAAAGAGAAGAAATAACCAAACATGATAAAAAGCTGAACCTGTCAAAAGCAACAGATAACCTGCATTTTCTCAAACTACATCAACCCACAACCAAAACCAATCCTGACCACCAAAAAGACACAAACCTGATATCCCAAACTCAAGCCTCACCATACCAACATCCTCAAACCCAAAAACTCAAAGGCTACTGAACTGGCAAAAGCTAAAAGCTCAAAACAACAATAATCTTCACATAACCAAACCTTTATACCAAACACAAAAAACCTGATATACAAAACACCATGACCAAACCTTTATGCCAAGCACAAAAAACCTGATATCCCAACTCAAAAACTCAACCTTTATGCCAAACACAAAACCTGATGTCCAAACTTGCCTCACCATAACATACTGAACCAAGCCACAAAGCCAAGCATCAGCCATAAAACCATAACCTCACAGTACCAACAACCATACTCATCATCAAAAAATGCAAGCAAGCAAGGCAACAACAAGAAGCATAGTCAAGACAACGTAGGCAACTTAGACCCTCAGACCTTTGAGGTCATCACAGGGTGATACGAGAAAACATAGTCTCTCAAGAAGAAGAAGAAAGAAGCAATTTAAGGTGAACTCAGAAGCTTCATCAAAAGGCATCATATTTTAAACTCAGGCAACAATTCAAAAGCGTCAAAAGAGCCTCAGAAGCAAAGCTTCATCACAGGCAAGGCAGCAATGTCCTAAACCCTCAAGCAAATTCCCAAGATCAACACACAGTAAAAGAAGAGGAAAAACGAAAGTGAAACATAAGCAATAAGCATCAGTGGCACAGAAGAGAAGATAAAGAAGCAAGGATTTAGGTTTTCTCAGTGAATATCATCATCAAAAAACCTAAGCAAAAGATAAAGGAACGAAGATACCAGGAACAATCAGAAGCGTATCAAGCATCTCCCTTCGCCGCTCCGGCCTCCTGAAGCATCGCCCCTTTTTTCTCTCCTCCACCTCCAAATATCAGGTAGTATAATCCTCGCCCCCTATCTCTACTTCTTCACCTCAAAGAATGAAAAGAAAATACTTAAAAACTCAGATCAAACATGCAAACTTGTAAAAAGACAAAAGATAAGAATATGAGGCATTGTAATCAAACCTTAAAGTCAAGAGCGCCAAAACCGTGCCTTGGAGGGAAGAAAGATGTGGAGGGTGATGTTGGTGGCCGGAGAAAACGCTCAGGGAACTGCTAATCGAAGAAGACGAACACGGCGCCGTCGTAACCTCACAAACCCTCGTTTCAAACTGTCAAAATGCCAAACAATGTGAAACCCTAAAATTTTGCCTTTGGATCAACCATGGGCTTAATCTGACCCGTTTCCTAAAGCCCAACGAATTACTGCTTTTTCTAACACTAACTTTTTTTTTTCTAACACTAACCTTATTTTATAAAACATTAACCTCTTTTCATTTTTATTCTTCTTTTATATATTAATACTAACCCTTTAATATTTTTATAAAAAAAATACTTCATTTGCTTTACAAAAAATCATTTTAATACTTTCTTTTTATTTACAATTTAATTAAAGCATTTTATATACTTATTTAATTAAAAATACTAACCTAATTAAAACATTTTCATCATATGTTTAAAACACCCTTTTTTATATAATACACATTTGTACATAAAAATAACCAAATACTTCTATACATAATTTGAAAATATCCTTTTTAATTAGAATACATTTGTATATAATTATCTTTTCTTTTTTATACATGATTAAATTGAAGAAACTTTTTTAGTTAATATCATTTTTGTACATATTATACATTCTCATACATAATTAAAATTAAACTTTTTAATTAACATTTTTCATACATAATAATTCAATACATTTTTCTTCTAATATTTAAAATCACAAACATTTTGACTAAAATACTCTTGTAATTAAAACTTAGCACTTAATCAAAACCCTTCATTTGTACATAAACATACAAAAATCAAAATTCATTTAAAAACGTATATCTAAGACAAAACCCTAATACGACTCAATTTCACATTTCGCATTTGTACATATTTACATATACACTTGTACACTTACACAACACATTTCCCTATACACATGTTTATCTTACATTTATATTTGATATTCATTTGATCGCGACATTCGATTTGGTTGTAAATTATTGGGTGCTATAAATCTCATCCCCTTGTACATTTATACCCCCACTCCCGGACATTGTTTTGTAATAGCGTAGATTTACATTCCGCAATTTACAGCTTTTCAATTATACCATGGTTAGACCTAGGGTTTGTATGTACATAAAATCAAACGCTAGATAACCTAATACGAGACAAATGTATGTAATCAACACACAATCACACTTGCACCCCCTAGGGTAATCCCACATGTTGCCTTCCAAGATGGGCCATGCTTGCACGTCGAATGTCTTTGGCAAAACAATCAAATGATCATAAGTCCCTCAAAGTGTTGCCTAAACGGAATGATCATAGTCCCTTCAAAACAAATTGCCAAAGACACTTGGCATCATTGCATTCATGGTCCATACGATGACCCGCGCCCGTCCCGAATAAACTTCCTAAACGCAAGATTGTCCACCAATTTCAATGGTGGAACAAAATTGTTAAACGGGGTTAAAACATGACAAAAAAAAACCTTTGAGTACAATAGGGTAGACATAACTCTTAGTTACTTGAGATCAAACTTGCAAAAACACTTGCCTTCTTTTCAAAAACCACAATCCGCAACACTTTCAAACAAACTCTCAAAAACATTTGAAAACATCTTTTCGAAAAGATTCACACTTTTGTAAAACACTCAAACACGAGTCAAATACATTAGTTGCCTAAGACAAGGCATCTTTTTCCAAAACATTTTCAAAAGAACCCACACACACACCATTTTCAAAGCAATCGAAAAACAAGGCAAGTGATCTAAAAAAAACCAAGTAACTAAGAGCCCATGGATAACCATGGATGAAAAGGGTGCTAATACCTTCCCTTTTCATAATCTACCCCCCGAACCCACGAAATATCTCAAAAGGTTTTTTGCTGTGCTTTTTAACCTTTCCTTTAGGATAAAATAAAAAGTCGGTGGCGACTCTTGCTAACCGCACAAGTGCGAATACGAATGCAAAACACTAGTCAGTTCTCCCACCGTATCACAGGATACATAACACTTTAAAACTTCAGATGAACCAACAACAAAATAATTTAATCTTTTTAACCCAACAACTTGAATGACTACGCAGCGGAACTATAATAACATCTTTGTCTAACATTACAGCAACTTCAAAATAACACATACTTAGCAACAATTAAATTAAAGTTCAACAACTGGAATGACAATAACTAAAAGCAACAAGCATTCATCCCCCCGAGTGTTACGTATCAGAGCAATGACACCGACTCGAACTACTGAAGGTATACCGCCTTCACTCTGGATTACCTGCACGTAACCAACGTAAGGGTAACATTCAAACAGAAGGGGTGAGATATCTAACAGTATAATAAAACGTATGATAAATAATATATTAAATCAGATCACATAATATCACCACTTCACTTCTTATAAACAATAATAATTGCAAGGGAACACCAACAATATACAACATTTACCGCATCAATACACAACTTCCTTATGCAATCATATAATGCGACTCAATACTATGCAAATGCATGTGGTACCATTGGAGAGGTACTCCCATCTCAAAACAATTTCCAATAAATAGAGACATCAACAAGGTATAAGCCTTCATCTTAATATTCGCCAATACAGGCTGTGATCGGTGGATCTGGAACTGACTGTTTAACGCTGGTTCGCGAAATGTCGCGGAAGCAAGAGTCGCCACCGTCTTTTATTTTCTCCAAATGGAAAGGACAAAAGCACAGAAAAATTCCTTAAAGAGATTGCTCTCGGTTCGGGAGGTAGATTATAGAAAGGGAAGGTGTTAGCACCCTTTCTATCCATGGTTATCCATGGGCTCTTAGATACGTGCTCATTTGTGTTTTCAAAAATGGTTTGTTTGCTTTTCAACTGTGGGTTTTAAAAAAGTTTCTTTGAAAATTCCAGTTTGACTCTTGTATCGGTCCTCAAGAGTGTTTGAAAAATTGCTTTCGAAAGCTTTTTGAAAAGGTGTCGGTGCGAAAAGTATTTTTGAATTTGTTTTTGAAATTAGAGCAAGTATCTACGAGAACCTACCTACCCTAAGGAATTCGTCTGTGTAGATGTCCTTTAAAGTAGTGTCATCCCACCATTGAGAGGTAGGTAGCACCACCGTTGGAGGTGTTCGGGTCAATTCGAGGTTCGGGACATGGTGATCACCAGAGCAATGGGAAGACACCTTAGAAGCTACCCTCATGCCAGGTTCCTGGATCATGAGGACTTACTAAGACATCCTCTACTCGACGATCACCTTTCGAGGCAAGGCAACAGTGAGGCGTACCCTAGGGGTGGTGTGTGCGATTTGTGTGTCGTTTTCATTTGCATTTTGTCTTTTGTCATGTTATCGGTGTTCTACGCTTGTTTTTATTTTTGTCCATACATTCTTTCATGCATTTGATTAACAGTTAAAAGTTGCAAGGAAAGTAAATTCTAAGCTATTACAAACGGCGCGGGTCCACATCGCCAAAATTAACCAGGACCCGATTTGACAGAAAAAATAAATAGACAAAGTAAATAGAGAACTGAAAAGTGCGAGTAATTAAATACATGGCTTCGGGAGAGATACATAATATTATAAAGAAATAAAAATAAATGCGAATTAATAAGAATTAAAACGAAACGAGGGCGTTGGACCCTTTTTGCATAATATTAAAATTACATGGAATTAATTAATGAAAAAGAAAAGAAATTGTTTTTTTTTTTTGTTTTTTGGTGTTTTTTAGTATTTTTAGGATTTAATATGAAAAAAATTAATTGAAATTAAATGCTAACCCTAACCCTGTTTTATTTTAATTTATTAAAAAAACGTTAGAATTTAACCTAAATTAACCCTAATTTTTACATGCAAATTTAATTAAAGAAATAAGTATTTAATTATTTAATTATTATGAAAGAAAAATAAAAAAGATGAAAAATTATTGATTAAACCTAATTCTATGTTTTTTAGATTTTATTATGAAAAGAATTAAAATTACAACCTAATTTAAAACTAAGTTTAATTACATGCAAAGTTATTTAAGAAAATACTAAAATAAAAATATTTATTACTTTAACTCTTTTCTGATTTTTTATGATATTTTGTATTTTTGTGAAAATATAATTAAATTGACAGAATTAAATAAATATAATAATCGAAAGTAAAAAATATAAAGAAGAAAAAAAAATAAAGAGCAATTAGAGAATTTGCAAACCTGGGGGTTCAGACCCCAAATAGGAGGTATAGCCCATGAATTTGAGCCCAATGACCTTCAGGTTCGTTGACTTTTCCAGACACTATGTGGCACCTTTGACCAGGGCCTACCCTATGCCTTAAATCTGAGCCTTTAGATTGATGTAACCAACGCGTGGACGACTGGATCTTGGAAGTGTATGGTGATCCATAACGCTTGCGCTGCATATGAACATTAGAGGAAAAAATATATAGAAAGAATGAAGACCCGGGGCTCGAACCCAGGTCATATACATTGCCAACGCTCTCGCTTACCAACTGTGCCAACTAACGCGTTATTAATATTAAACCAACAACAAATATTATAAAAGAAACAACAGCGTTAATGAATCTTCGCGCGCGAGTTTTCAAACCAGCCAATCGTTGGCAGCCACGACGTCGTCTTCTTCATGTTCCTGAAACACAAATCATAAGCCACGGTTTTTTCACCGTTTCAGAATGGGTCCTTTGAGAAAATAGCGATTAGCCATTAAGTGCTCATAAATTGAGCGCGAGATTTCCATTGTCTTCGTCCAAATGCGCTGGTTTGAATGGTGGTGGTCAGGGGTTCTAATTTTTCTTTGTTTCAAAATCCCCAATTTAAGGTCCTGTAAACCCTAACATTTAACAATGGTGAAATCACCTATAGCACGTAATAATCCAATTAAACGCATGGGTTAGCTTTAGAATCATACCAGGAACATGAATCAATAATTAAAATGTCATGAAAATGCATAGATTGGAAAACACGATTATGAATTTTTCATGAGATATTTCAAGTTCTGTATACCAATTCCTGAGGTTTTGATGGATGTTCTTGATTGGGAAACGTTCAGTGATGCTTGAGCAAGCTATTGAAACAAAAATTCTGCCTTGAATCGCCCTGCAAGTCAGTTTTCAGTATTGAGTTTTTTTTGCAAATTTTTCCAAGTTTGATCAGTGGCTTCTGCGCAGCTTTATGGTCTCCAGCATTAGGGTTATGTTTAGGCTTATGTAATGAATCAATTAGGTTAACAAATTTGATCAGAATCTCTTGTATTCATGATTTTGAGATTTGATTTCCAAGCTTTATTTTTCAAATATTTTCCATGTGCTTTTTGATACAAATCAACTCCAATCTCTCCAAATCTTTCTATATTGGGATATGCACGAATTATTGAGAATAAAACATGTACAAAAAGATTTGTTAGGTTAAGTTAAATATTTTTCACATATTTAATTGATTTAAGTGAATTATTATAAATAAAAATTCAAATAAATAAATAAATAATGAAAAAAATACTTCCCTTTGGTCCAAGTGGTCGTGCACATGCCATGGATGATGATTTGTGGAAGAAAAATGGGCCCATTAGCAATTTTAGGTCATTTGAACTAATGTTGACTTTTCAAAATATCCAAAAATTTCCCAACTTCTACAAGGCATAACTTGCTCAATTTTTAAGCTTTTCTCATGTTCTTGAACATTTTAGAAAGGTATTTGAATCCTCTAACCAATGCCTTTGGTCCCATGTCATTTTGATTTACCAATCTCAAGTTATGGTCTTTGACTTAAAGTCCCTTTTTGTTGACTTTTGAAAATGACCTATAATGTTGAAATTGATAACTTTTTGTGAGAGCATTTCTTGGACTTGAAGTATGAATATGAGTTGTAGGAAATGTCTTTCTATTCAAAATGAGCTTTGGATGGAATTTTTCTGATAATCCATGTGAAAGTTATGCCCTGGTCAATTTCAGTTGACTTTTTCAGCTGTCCAAATAAGGAAACTTTTGCATCTTGATGATTTCTGAGCCAAATTTTGAGAATCATGATCAAGCATTGATCAAATGATGTTTGTGGCTTCAAAATGATATGTTGACCAAAAATTTGAACTTTTGACTGCCAAATGACCATTTTGCCCCTGCAGTTGACTGTAGTGCAATTTAGGGTTTTGACTGTGCAATTTTGAGCTGAATGTCTTGAAACTTGATATGAGGATACTTGACCATATTTGTAGGCTTGTGAGACTTGATTGGACCTTTGGAAACTTCATTTTCTTGATCAGAACACAAACCCTAATTTTGACTGTATAAGAGGCCCTTGAACTGTGCAACCCTTGGGGAACTTTGAAGCTTGACTTGGCAATTTCTTGGAGAATATGGGAGGGCAAATTTTGGGGTACAACAGTTTCCCCTGTTCAATCTTCTTAGACCTGAGGATGCAGATTGGCTGACGTGCCTTTCGTAATCCGAAGGTAGAAGATGATTGGACACTAGAGTGCCCAGAAATTTGCGCTCACACAGTAGCAGCGTGGTGGGAATGGGCTTATAGATGCCATTTAGAGGTTGATGAATAGGATGATGGGCTTATAGATGCCATCTGGATGTTGATCGCGTAAGAGATTCTTTAGCGAGAACCTGCATACCTGCAAAAGAAAAATGAGTACCTGACACGTTGTAAGAACTAGTTTTCAGATGGTTGGTATAGATGTGTCCTGACTGGTTACAGGAGCTGAGTCTGGAGTTTCACAAGATGATGAGTGAATCAGGGATGGTTACCACCTTAGCATGAACGGTGAGAGAACCTTGGGTGACTTTAACTTCAACAACGCTCGTTGAGAAAAATCTTAGTGGGAATTACCATCTTCGCAGTATCGGGAAGAGAACCAGTAGGCAATTATAATCTGAAAAGGAATTACATCTCACGCACCGTCGGGGAGAGAACCACAGGAAATCATAACCTAAAAGGGAATTATCACCTCACGCACCATCGGAGAGGGAACTAATAGGAAAGGAATTATCACCTCACGCACCATCGGAGAGGGAACCATAGGAAAGGAATTATCACCTCACGCACCATCGGAGAGGGAACCATAGGAAAAGGAATTATCACCTCACTCACCGTCGGAGAGGGAACCATAGGAAAAGGAATTATCACCTCACTCACCGTCAGAGAGGGAACCATCTGAAAAGGAATTATCACCTCACTCACCGTCGGAGAGGGAACCATCTGAAAAGGAATTATCACCTCACTCACCGTCGGAGAGGGAACCATAGGAAAAGGAATTATCACCTCACTCACCGTCGGAGAGGGAACCATCTGAAAAGGAATTACCACCTCACTCACCGTCGGATAGGGAACCATAGGAAAAGGAATTATCACCTCACTCACCGTCGGAGAGGGAACCATCTGAAAAGGAATTATCACCTCACTCACCGTCGGAGAGGGAACCATCTGAAAAGGAATTATCACCTCACTCACCGTCGGAGAGGGAACCAATAGGACATTATAATCTCAAAGAAAAACCTAAAATGGAAATCTCATGCACCGTCGGAGAGAGAACCAATAGGAAAATATAATCTCAAAGAAAAACCTAAAATGGAAATCTCATGCACCGTCGGAGAGAGAACCAATAGGAAAATATAATCTCAAAGAAAAAACCTAAAATGGAAATCTCATGCACCGTCGGAGAGAGAACCAATAGGACATTATAATCTCAAAGAAAAACCTAAAATGGAAATCTCATGCACCGTCGGAGAGAGAACCAATAGGAAAATATAATCTCGAAGAAAAACCTAAAATGGAAATCTCATGCACCGTCGGAGAGAGAACCAATAGGACATTATAATCTCAAAGAAAAACCTAAAATGGAAATCTCATGCACCGTCGGAGAGAGAACCAATAGGACATTATAATCTCAAAGAAAAACCTAAAATGGAAATTTCATGCACCGTCGGAGAGAGAACCAATAGGAAAATATAATCTCGAAGAAAAACCTAAAATGGAAATCTCATGCACCGTCGGAGAGAGAACCAATAGGACATTATAACCTGATAACTTCTACTGAGTCTTCATCAGAAAAATCTGTTGGGAGTCGATTTAGCTGGACTAGAGAAGGCCTCGGACTGGATAAGAAATCTTTTGAGTCGATTAACTGAACCGGTCTAGGTCTTGAAATATGGTTGAGAATTTAACTGCCTCTTTCCTGAAAGGTAAAGGTCAGTCGCATGCAATGCATGATATAGACCATGCAATGATGTTCTCAACATAAATGAGATTTGTATGATATGATGCGTCTATGCATGCTATAATGATGTATGTGATGTTTTATGAATGTATGTTTTCGTCTAGGAAAGTAAATCCTTGACAGGTGCCGGAAAGTCACTCCTGGGCTGATGTTAGAGAATAGATTTTGCTTCCGCTGGGGATGATAATTGCAAGAATACCGGTAGGAGAAGATGACTCCGTTGAGGAATAAACTTGGCAAATGGAAGATTCTGCGGGGAGAAAAGATATTCTAGCGACCATGCTGGGAAGCAATACTCTGTGGGAAGAGGGATGCCTTGCTGAGTGTTGATAATAATTTGCTGGGGATACCCTTGTTGTTGGAAGTGTTGATGGACTTCGCTGGGGTAAGAAGACTGTATTGACGGCGACCTTTCCGTGGCTTTTGGCTGAGGATAACCCAGTTATATCCTGTTAAGGAAATAACTCTTTAAATAAAGTCGGACGACGCGTTCGTACCTTGCGAAGGATAAGCTTCCAGAGTTTACTGGGGATAAGCTTACTGCTTGGGGATATGAATTCCAAATTTCCTAGGGAACTAGATTGGATTCTCTTGGGGAAGTTTTGAACTATGTCGGGGAAGCGATTCCTTTGAATGTTGGTCTGCCGCCGGGGAACAATCTTTAGACCAAGACTGTCGGGGATGCTTGTTAAGAATATATGCTGCTGGGGAATGTTGATATCTGCTGGAGGATACTCAACTTCCTTTAAGTTTGATAGTATAGCTTGGGGAGAGTGCACTGACTTGCTGGCTCACTCTCTGGGGAATTAAGATGTCTGGTTATGTTTTTCAACTGAACCTACTTTGGTACCTTGGAGGACAGCACAATTAGATTGCTTGGACAACTCTTTATTGCCCCTGTTTTGTTCAGCTTGGTCATTCTTCAGCTGAACTTGCCTTGGTACCTTGGAGGATAGAACAATTAGACCATTTGGACGACTCAATACTGCCCCTGTTTCTGAGGTGGGAGAGGAAGACCTGTGAGGTGCTGATAGTTGTTGATGGACAAACTCTTCTTCTGATAGGCCAGTGACAAGATGCCGGGACATAGTCGTACGCTTTTGATCCCTAACTTTTGCCTGGACCGCCCTTTCGGGTTTTCAGTCCACCGGGATACCCAATTTTTCCCAAGCCGCCTTTTCAGGTTTTCAACTTGCCGGGTGTACAGATTTTTCATTTCATCCCTTCATTTTGCCCGAACCCTTTTGGTTCGCCGGGAAGCCCTTACTTTTGCCTAGGTGTGTCAACCTAGCGGGTCTTTGATTATGCGTAGTATTTTTCGACTATGTCCGTGCTTTCAGAATGTAGGGTGCTGCCCCTGTTAGAAGTGTTTTGTCATGCCACCAGAAGGTGTTTGATCGTGCAAGATTTGTTGCTGGAATGCCCCCAAGTGACTTAGGCGGACATTTGTCCCAGGTTGTTTGGCCTTTGAGAGATTCCCTGAATCTTGATTGGACTGCCCCAGATGATGGACCATGATCACGTCTGCCCCTTGATTGGAGGTACTTCTGTTCATTAGGCATTCGTCGTGCGAACTTCTATGCTGTTCAAACAAAAAGTCATATGCGAACAAAGTTATGTAAAAATGCAAAGCCTATGTCTGTCTTGAAGATTTTGAAAATGCATTCTTTTTTCATAAAACAAATGAATGTTTGTAAAACGTGATGTCAATTCCTTATTTACCGTAGGCCTTAAGGAGTCAGGATACCTTTCGTAACAGTATGCTTTCGAACTAACCCATGCTTCAGCTAGGACTTTTAAGGGTTATAACGTGGCCTGGTTCACGGTTTAAGAAACAAAGGATAAAGGCTCAAATTATTTGTACCCACCCGCTCTTCGTGATGTTCTCCAAACCTAAACTCAGTTGATCATACGTTAGACCTTGTTTGAGTCTTTGCTTTGATTTTCCGGTGATGATTCGGATGTTGATAACTTATTTTGAATAGGCAGTCATCCTTGTCGAGGGTTTGTAAGACCTCTTTCTTTTTGATTTCTCTATCCCTAAATTTTTCCTGAACTGTTTCTTTTGTGATTACAGTCAGCGGGATGCCCCAGTTTCGTAAGTCTCCTTCATAGGTTTTGACTTATTGGGTTTTTATTCTTGAGATATAATGACTGCCTATCCTTATGATTATTCGGAATCATCACTGTCTTCTTTTTTTTTTGTAAGGACCTCTTTGGTGCCATTTGTTATGCACTTGGATCAACTGAGAGAACTACCCTGCCCCAAGTTATGATAAAGGGTTTTAAATTTTGAAAAGAAAAACTCCTACTTCTTTGGCTCAGAGGGGTTGACGAGGGATTATCATCCTTATAACTCCATTGTTTAGGGATTGAAACAATGTCTGTACCTCATCAGCGGGGTCTGTTCAAAAGCATACTGTAAAGATCGTGGTATCGTTTTCGTCATCCTCCCTCAAGAGGCTTAGAATTATTGAGAGTTTATCATCAGAAAAATATGAAAATAATTTGCATAGAGTGAATACGAATATATTGATTCAAAATAGACATAAGCGATGCATTAATGGAATAACAATGTTTAACATGAATAAATGTTTGAACAAAAGAAAATTGCAACTTGAAAGATTCTAATGAACAAAAATTTCTCAATCCTAGCCATGTTTTGACAAGGGAGCAATGATCACATTGGGAGTCTCGGCGGGCTCGAACTCAATCTCTTTAGCATCGATCATATTCTGAATCTTGTACTTCAATGCCCAACAGTCCTCAGTATTGTGCCCCGGGCTACCAGAATGGTAAGCGCACCTTGCTTCTGGGTTGTAATTTAGAGAGGAAGTCTTTGGATTTGCAGGAGGGTTGATCACCGCAATCAGGTTCATCCTTAACATGTGCTGCAAGGCTCGTGACCATGGCATGTTGATGTTGGTGAATTGTCTCTTAGGCTCGTCCGACCTGTTCTGCTCAACCCGCTGTTTTTGGCGAGGTCGTTGTTGGACCTGTGAAGTAGTAGCAACTCGGGGAGGTCTATTCATTGGACCCGACCTTTGCCCTCTTGGAAGCTGTTCCATGACCTGGTCCCTGATTTGGGCTGGTTGCTTCATGCCTTGAGGAAGCTGACTGATCATGGCCCTCAGCTCTCCTTGCTCCTGAGCTAAACCTTGAATGAGGGCCCTTTGCCCCAGCATTTAGGTTTTCAACGTGTCTACCTCAGCTTGCAGACGTTTCAGCTGTTCGTCCTTGTCATCTTCAGGACTCTTTCTGATCAGATTCCCCATGAGGAGTGTCCTCAACTCTTCCTGCCCCTTGGATAGACCTAGGAAGATTTCCCTGAACTGAGTCTCTTGAGCGTGAAGGTCCTGGTTATCTTGTTGTGAAGCCATTGCTGAAATAAACAGCGAGAAAGGTAAGTGACCTGCAACAAGGATACCTGTTATGCAATGATGAGTATGACATGCATGTAATGTTTTCAAGGACCTCGCGGGGTAAACAAGAAAATTTGTTAGCATTTGGATCCGGTAGCTTGATTGAAAGAACTTCATATTTGTTGAGAGTCTTTCTTCCAAGGGTCAAAGGCTCACCATATCAAGTGGGTCATAGCCCCTGACAACTTTGTCTAGAGGAAAATAAATCCTCTTTGCCCCTTGCTGGGATAGTTGATTCACCATGACCTGCATCACAAGCCCTTGAGATCCTTGAAATGGATTAGGATGTATGCAATGGTATGATGTTATGTTATGCATGGGGTAATGCAGGTAACCCTGTTATGAGTCCCAATTAAGGACTGCAAACCAAAACCTGCAAGAAACTCCAATAAAACCTGTCATGAGTCCCAGTTAAGGACTAAAAACAAAACCTGCAAGAAACTCGGTAAACCCTGTTAGGAGTCCTAATTAAGGACTGCAAACCAAAACCTGTAAGAAACTTAGGTACCCTGTTATGAGTCCCTATTAAGGACTATAAACAAAACCTGTAAGTAGTTCATGTGTCAGATAACAAGCATGCAAGTAGTCAAGTACGAAGGCACACAAGTCATACAAGAGAAAGCCCTTAGAGTTTAGGCCAGCATGGGGTCTGGGTATTACCCTCTTGAAGTTGGTGGGCTCAACCTGTCCTATTAGAAGTAACCGGGTTCTAAGGGTCCCAATATCACGGGATTGCTTTCATTGTTCATCGTTTCGATTTAGCCACTGAACTGGCGACCGAAATATTCCAGGAAAGCAACCCTCAATTGAGTGTAGTATCGAGTATCAACCAACCTCGGACTGCACCAAAGCCAGTTATCTCACTACCCTAAAGAGGCCAAGATAGTTCAATTAAGGTTCCTAAGGTCTGTTGATGCTTCATGACACCACGCGGAGGCCCCGTACTCTCCTTGACTGAACTCAAGGGTTACCGGTACACACCAAAGTGCCACATCAACGTAGCAGACTGTTTCAACCATGTCGGTATACCCCGCACAGTTCCCTCACAGCCTTGTTGCTACTTTCTAAGAAGGTATCCCCCAGATCCGGGTTAGGATCTATAGAACTCCCAAGCAACCCACAATAATAAAGCAAGCAAAGAAGACAATTGAAAACACAGTGATCGTAATCCTAAGGTACACCTCACTTTATAAGATAGTCCCCAGCAGAGTCGCCAGTTCTGTGATCGGTGGATCTGGAACTGACTATTTAACGCTGGTTCGCGAAATGTCGCGGAAGCAAGAGTCGCCACCGTCTTTTATTTTCTCCAAATGGAAAGGACAAAAGCACAGAAAAATTCCTTAAAGAGATTGCTCTCGGTTCGGGAGGTAGATTATAGAAAGGGAAGGTGTTAGCACCCTTTCTATCCATGGTTATCCATGGGCTCTTAGATACGTGCTCATTTGTGTTTTCAAAAATGGTTTGTTTGCTTTTCAACTGTGGGTTTTAAAAAAGTTTCTTTGAAAATTCCAGTTCGACTCTTGTATCGGTCCTCAAGAGTGTTTGAAAAATTGCTTTCGAAAGCTTTTTGAAAAGGTGTCGGTGCGAAAAGTATTTTTGAATTTGTTTTTGAAATTAGAGCAAGTATCTACGAGAACCTACCTACCCTAAGGAATTCGTCTGTGTAGATGTCCTTTAAAGTAGTGCCATCCCACCATTGAGAGGTAGGTAGCACCACCGTTGGAGGTGTTCGGGTCAATTCGAGGTTCGGGACATGGTGATCACCAGAGCAATGGGAAGACACCTTAGAAGCTACCCTCATGCCAGGTTCCTGGATCATGAGGACTTACTAAGACATCCTCTACTCGACGATCACCTTTCGAGGCAAGGCAACAGTGAGGCGTACCCTAGGGGTGGTGTGTGCGATTTGTGTGTCGTTTTCATTTGCATTTTGTCTTTTGTCATGTTATCGGTGTTCTACGCTTGTTTTTATTTTTGTCCATACATTCTTTCATGCATTTGATTAACAGTTAAAAGTTGCAAGGAAAGTAAATTCTAAGCTATTACAAACGGCGCGGGTCCACATCGCCAAAATTAACCAGGACCCGATTTGACAGAAAAAATAAATAGACAAAGTAAATAGAGAACTGAAAAGTGCGAGTAATTAAATACATGGCTTCGGGAGAGATACATAATATTATAAAGAAATAAAAATAAATGCGAATTAATAAGAATTAAAACGAAACGAGGGCGTTGGACCCTTTTTGCATAATATTAAAATTACATGGAATTAATTAATGAAAAAGAAAAGAAATTGTTTTTTTTTTGTTTTTTGGTGTTTTTTAGTATTTTTAGGATTTAATATGAAAAAAATTAATTGAAATTAAATGCTAACCCTAACCCTGTTTTATTTTAATTTATTAAAAAAACGTTAGAATTTAACCTAAATTAACCCTAATTTTTACATGCAAATTTAATTAAAGAAATAAGTATTTAATTATTTAATTATTATGAAAGAAAAATAAAAAAGATGAAAAATTATTGATTAAACCTAATTCTATGTTTTTTAGATTTTATTATGAAAAGAATTAAAATTACAACCTAATTTAAAACTAAGTTTAATTACATGCAAAGTTATTTAAGAAAATACTAAAATAAAAATATTTATTACTTTAACTCTTTTCTGATTTTTTATGATATTTTGTATTTTTGTGAAAATATAATTAAATTGACAGAATTAAATAAATATAATAATCGAAAGTAAAAAATATAAAGAAGAAAAAAAAATAAAGAGCAATTAGAGAATTTGCAAACCTGGGGGTTCAGACCCCAAATAGGAGGTATAGCCCATGAATTTGAGCCCAATGACCTTCAGGTTCGTTGACTTTTCCAGACACTATGTGGCACCTTTGACCAGGGCCTACCCTATGCCTTAAATCTGAGCCTTTAGATTGATGTAACCAACGCGTGGACGACTGGATCTTGAAAGTGTATGGTGATCCATAACGCTTGCGCTGCATATGAACATTAGAGGAAAAAATATATAGAAAGAATGAAGACATGGGGCTCGAACCCAGGTCATATACATTGCCAACGCTCTCGCTTACCAACTGTGCCAACTAACGCGTTATTAATATTAAACCAACAACAAATATTATAAAAGAAACAACAACGTTAATGAATCTTCGCGCGCGAGTTTTCAAACCAGCCAATTGTTGGCAGCCACGACGTCGTCTTCTTCATGTTCCTGAAACACAAATCATAAGCCACGGTTTTTTCACCGTTTCAGAATGGGTCCTTTGAGAAAATAGTGATTAGCCATTAAGTGCTCATAAATTGAGCGCGAGATTTCCATTGTCTTCGTCCAAATGCGCTGGTTTGAATGGTGGTGGTCAGAGGTTCTAATTTTTCTTTGTTTCAAAATCCCCAATTTAAGGTCCTGTAAACCCTAACATTTAACAATGGTGAAATCACCTATAGCACGTAATAATCCAATTAAACGCATGGGTTAGCTTTAGAATCATACCAGGAACATGAATCAATAATTAAAATGTCATGAAAATGCATAGATTGGAAAACACGATTATGAATTTTTCATGAGATATTTCAAGTTCTGTATACCAATTCCTGAGGTTTTGATGGATGTTCTTGATTGGGAAACGTTCAGTGATGCTTGAGCAAGCTATTGAAACAAAAATTCTGCCTTGAATCGCCCTGCAAGTCAGTTTTCAGTATTGAGTTTTTTTTGCAAATTTTTCCAAGTTTGATCAGTGGCTTCTGCGCAGCTTTATGGTCTCCAGCATTAGGGTTATGTTTAGGCTTATGTAATGAATCAATTAGGTTAACAAATTTGATCAGAATCTCTTGTATTCATGATTTTGAGATTTGATTTCCAAGCTTTATTTTTCAAATATTTTCCATGTGCTTTTTGATACAAATCAACTCCAATCTCTCCAAATCTTTCTATATTGGGATATGCACGAATTATTGAGAATAAAACATGTACAAAAAGATTTGTTAGGTTAAGTTAAATATTTTTCACATATTTAATTGATTTAAGTGAATTATTATAAATAAAAATTCAAATAAATAAATAAAAAATGAAAAAAATACTTCCCTTTGGGCCAAGTGGTCGTGCACATGCCATGGATGATGATTTGTGGAAGAAAAATGGGCCCATTAGCAATTTTAGGTCATTTGAACTAATGTTGACTTTTCAAAATATCCAAAAATTTCCCAACTTCTACAAGGCATAACTTGCTCAATTTTTAAGCTTTTCTCATGTTCTTGAACATTTTGGAAAGGTATTTTAATCCTCTAACCAATTCCTTTGGTCCCATGTCATTTTGATTTACCAATATCAAGTTATGGCCTTTGACTTAAAGTCCCTTTTTGTTGACTTTTGAAAATGACCTATAATGTTGAAATTGATAACTTTTTGTGAGAGCATTTCTTGGACTTGAAGTATGAAGATGAGTTGTAGGAAATGTCTTTCTCTTCAAAATGAGCTTTGGATGGAATTTTTCTGATAATCCATGTGAAAGTTATGCCCTGGTCAATTTCAGTTGACTTTTTCAACTGTCCAAATAAGGAAACTTTTGCATCTTGATGATTTCTGAGCCAAATTTTGAGAATCATGATCAAGAATTGATCAAATGATGTTTGTGGTTTCAAAATGATATGTTGACCAAAAATTTGAACTTTTGACTGCCAAATGACCATTTTGCCCCTGCAGTTGACTGTAGTGCAATTTAGGGTTTTGACTGTGCAATTTTGAGCTGAATGTCTTGAAACTTGATATGAGGATACTTGACCATATTTGTAGGCTTGTGAGACTTGATTGGACCTTTGTAAACTTCATTTTCTTGATCAGAACACAAACCCTAATTTTGACTGTATAAGAGGCCCTTGAACTGTGCAACCCTTGGGGAACTTTGAAGCTTGACTTGGCAATTTCTTGGAGAATATGGGAGGGCAAATTTTGGGGTACAACACAGGCCATCTTAACGAGCATCAACTCCATCTTGATATGCAATGTATGAGACACAATCATGAATGTAGTAACAACAACCATAACTAACAACATCTCAATCATAAATCATCGTTGGCCAGAAGCATACAACTTAATAGCTGCCAATTATTTGAGGCATCTCAACATCATTCATCAACATAATTCATCAAGATAATTCATCAACGTAATTCCACAGCAACTCAACCATAACAACAATACAACGACAGATCGACAATCCCTCAACGTTGGCCATAGGTCTATAACATGATAATGCCCATAATTAATTAATCATCTAATGATTATCTCTAATTACCAAACCCCTACATATTATTATACTGTAATACTACATCATTATTATTATTATTAATCTTACTGTCATGAACCAAGCAATAATCTAAGATCGTCTTATCCTCATCATACTTCATAAAACCATCTTAGCGATTAACGCGGGAAGCTAACTCTATCATAATTTGGGTAGTAGGATTATTATTTTTATCCTTAATTTTAATCCTTAAGAATGAATTTATCGCGTTAGCTCTCCAACGCTTCAAACGGCACCTCAAATGGAGTCCAGAAACTCAAGTTACAGCCTTTGGAAGAATTTGTCAAAAATTAGACTACATGAGTCGACGCATGTCTCTTTGAGTCGACGTGTACTGGTATGGAATCCTACATGATTCGACGCGTAATCCTATTGTGTCGATTCATACTGAGTCTGCAACACTACATGTATTGATGCATGATCCTTCGTATCGACTCATCTTGAGTTTTAAATCCTGCATGTGTCGACGCATGGCCTTTGAGGTCGACTCATACTGATCTGTGATGAATTTATTCTGCATTTTCACTGTGATTTCCCTTCCCTAGACCCTAAAAACACCCTCTAATCATAGGTAATCATAAATTATAATAATCCTATGTTTCTACATCAATTATACATCATTAGGGCATCCTTATTCATCTTTAAATCATTGATTTCTCATCAAACAACAATACATACATATCAATCACAAACAAAACAATTTCTTCCAAATACAATCCCATATACTACTCATTATAAACCCTATTATAGAGTCAGAACCCCACCCTTACCTTGGATTGAAGGTTTCTCTACAATTTTTCTGAATGAATTCCATTATGCCTCTTTTCCTTCTTTTCTGCAACTTTCACGCTCTCTTTCTCTCTTCCAACCCTTATTTTCTTTTCTTCTTACTGCTACTTCTTTTTCTTATTAATTCTAAATAACTAATATAATAACCTTATAATTCTAATTATGTCTTAATGGGCTTTAACTCCTACACCCCCCCCCCCCCCTTTTCTACTACTTCTAATCACTAAAATAAGCCCACATCAAATAATATTGCTATTTTAATATTATTCTACAACTTAATCGAATAAATTAATTCAAATAATCACAACACAATATCTATCATCATAACACAAAATAGCAAATAATCCAAAAATAATTTAATTAAATAATTAATTAAATTACGGGCGTTACAACTCTCCCCCACTTAGAATATTTTCGTCCTCGAAAATTTACCTTAATCAAACAACTCAGGATAGGAGTCCTGTATCTTGCTTTCAAACTCCCAAGTCATGCTTTCTCCGGCAGCTCCTAACCAAACCACTTTAACCAAAGCAATCTCTTTACCCCTCAGAGTCTTTATTTCACGATCCGCGATTCGTACAGGCATCGTCTCCATAGTAAGGTTATCCCGTACTTGCACATCATCCATATGAATCACATGAGATGGATCTGAAATATACTTCTGGAGTTGCGACACATGAAACACATCATGCAAATTCGAAAGATTAGGCGGTAAAGCCACCCTATAAGCAACATTCTCAACTCTCTCTGAAATCTGATATGGACCAATAAAACAAGAAGTGAGCTTCTTAGACTTCAATGCTCGTCTAACACCAGTCACATGTGTAACTCTCAAAAACACATGGTCACCCGCTTGAAATTCTAAATATGTTATTCGCTTGTCATGATAACTCTACTATCTACTTTGGGAAGCTTTCATCTTTTCTCGAATCAACTTCACCTTCTCAGTAGTCTCACGAACAAGTTCAGGCCCAAGTACTACACTTTCTCCAGATTCATGCCAACATAAAGGAGTTCTACATCTTCGACCATACAACACTTCAAAAGGTGTCGTCCCAATAATAGAATGGTAATTGTTATTATAAGTGGACTCTATCAACGAAAGGTAAGTATCCCATGAACCTCCCTTATCAAGAACACATGCTCTCAACAGATCTTCCAACGATTGAATAGTCCATTCAGTCTGACCATCTGTCTGAGGATGATACACCGAACTCAACCTCAACTTAGAACCCAACGCTTCTTGCAAACTCTTACAAAAATCAGAAGTAGACCTCGGATCTCTATCTGACACAATGCACAAAGGAACATCATGCAACTTCACAATTACACTAGTGTAAATCTCAGCCAACTTCGTCACTAGAAAACTGATGTTAATAGGAATAAAATAAGCCGACTTCATAATCCTATCAACAATCACCCAAATCAAATCATGTCCTCTTAAAGTATTAGGTAACCCCGTCACAAAGTCCATTCTAGAACTTCTAACGATTGCATCAACCCTGCAGGCCTCTGATGTTCAACTTTTGACTTCTGACAAGTCAAACATGCATACACAAACTGAACCACATCACTCTTCATCCTAGGACACCAAAACAAATTCTTCAAATCCTGATACATCTTTGTAGCTCCTGGATGAATACTTAGCTTGCTTCTATGACTCTCTTCGAGAATCACTTTCTTCATCTCCGCATCATCAGGAATACAAATCCGATTACAAAATCTCAATACACCATGCGCATCTAACTTAAAATCATTATTCTCAGACTGATTGATTCCAATCATCGAATCTACCAGTTTTACATCCAACCTTTGAGCTTCTCTGATACTATCCAGAAAATCATTATTAATCTTCAATATACCTAACATAACACTTAGCGGTGTCACCTCGCAAACTAAGCTCATATCCCTGAACTATTCAATTAATTCCAACTCTTTAACCATCATTGCAGACATATGTAAAGTCTTTTGACTCAACGCATCAGCTACCACATTCGCTTTTCCTGGATGATAATTCAAACCAAAATCATAATCCTTTAACAATTCCAACCATCTTTGTTGCCTCATATTCAACTCCTTATGGTCAAATAAATACTTTAAGCTCTTATGGTCACTAAACACTTCAAATCTAGAACCATAAAGATAATGCCTCCAAATCTTTAACACAAAAACAACTGTAGCAAGCTCTAAATCATGCGCAGGATAGTTCTTTTCACGAGTCCTCAACTGCCTTGACGCATAAGCAACTACCTTATCATTCTGAATAAGCACACCTCCTAAACCCATCTTAGAAGCATCACAATATACCACAAAAGGTTCTCCTGGATTAGGAAACTTTAAAATCGGAGTCGACGTTAATCTCTTCTTCAATTCTGTAAAACTTTCTTCGCACTGAACATCCCACACAAAAGCTCTACCTTTACAAGTCAACTTAGTTAACATAAGTGCCAACTTTGAAAAACCTTCGATAAACCTTCTATAGTGACCAGCTAATCCCAAAAAGCTTTTAATCCCAGTAGCTGACTTCGGAGTTTCCCATTGCAACACAACATTAACCTTCGATGGATCTACAACAATGCCACTACCTGAGATCACATGACCAAGAAAACTAACCTCCTTTAACCAAAACTCACACTTAGACAACTTTGCATACAACTTCTTCTCTTTCAAAACTTGCAATAATACTCTTAAGTGTTTTGCATGCTCTTCTTCTGACTTAGAGTAAATCAAAATGTCATCAATGAACACCACTACAAACCGATCCAAATAAGTATGAAAGATACTATTCATGTATTCCATGAATACTCACGGCGCATTAGTAACACTGAAAGGCATCACTGAATACTCATAATGTCCATAATGTATTCTGAAAGCCGTCTTCTGGATATCTTCATCCTTCACTTTAATATGATGGTAACCCGACCTCAAATCAATATTACTGAACACACGATCATCCACCAATTGGTCCATTAAGTAATCTATTCTTGGAAGCAGATACTTGTTCTTAATCGTCACTTTATTCAATTGTCTATAATCAACACAAAGCCTCATACTTCCATCTTTATTCTTTACTAATAACACTGGAGCTCCCCACGGTGATACACTTGGTCTTACAAACTTATTTTCAAGTAACTCTTCCAATTGCTTCTTTAACTCTGACAATTCAGATGCAGACATCTTGTATGGTTCCATAGACACAGGTCTGGTACCAGGTACAAGATCAATAACAAATTCAACTTCCCTCCCTGGAGGTACATCAAGAATTTCATCAGGGAAAACTTTAGGAAATTCACGCACCACCTACAATTCCTCAGTTATAGCTTAATTCTTGACAGATAGCAACACCATCAACGAGAACATCTGTGTTTCTTCTAGCATCAGTTGTCCCAACTGTCTAGCAGACAACAAACTATCTTCCTCTTCTTCAGGAGTAGAAAACCTCACAGACTTGTCATAACAGTTAATATGAACATAGTTACGCTCTAACCAGTTCATACCAAGAATCACATCTAACCCTCTTAAAGGTAAACAAACCAAATCAACAACAAAGTCTCTGTCGAAAATCGACAAAGGACACTTTAAGCACACAAAAGAAGTAGTCACCGACCCCTTGGCTGGAGTGTCGACGACCATCTCTCCATTCAAAGAAGACAACATGAGACCCAATCTTTCAACACAATCAGCAGCAATAAAGCAATGAGTAGCATCAGTATCAATAATAGTAATTAAAGGAGTACTATTAATGAAACATGTACCTCTGATAAGTCTGTCCTTAGCATCCGCCTGCTCCTCAACTAAAGCGAACACTTTACCACTTATTTTCACCCTGTTTGGTTTCTGACACTAACTACCAATGTGCCCTTCTTCACCATAATTGAAACAAATCACCTCCTTATGCTTGCCACTCAGATACAACATGTCCAGTCTTACCACAACGAAAACACCTCTTTACCTCAGCAGTACACACATTACTCTTATGCCCAGGTTTTCCACATTTGAAACAAACCACACCAGCAGGAGCATCTCCCCCACTAGTCCTCTGACCCTGAGCAGCTTTCTGTTTACCTTTACCAACTGGGGCATCATAAGTCTTACCATGATTTTGTTGGTGCTTACCCCTCTTCTCACTGATAACCTTGTAATGAGCATTATTATCCTCTTCATAAATCATGAAAATATCAATTAGATCAGCAAAGACACGGGTCTTCTGGTATCCAACTACCTTCTTGATCTCTGGGTGCAACCCGTTCTCAAACTTGATGCACTTCGAAAACTCAACATTTGCCTCACTGTAGTGCGGATAAAACTTAGCCAACTCAGCAAACTTTGCATCATACTCAACAACCGACATACTCCCTTGCTTCAGCTCAAGGAACACAATCGCCTTCTTACCACGAACGTCTTCAGGAAAATACTTCCTCAGAAATTCCCTATGGAACACAGCCTAAGTAACATTTTCACCTGCAACTTCTAACCTCTGACACGTCTCTAGCCACCAGTCATCAGCTTCGACTGCTTACATATGAGTACCATATCGAACCTTCTGCGCCAGAGTGCAGTCCATCACACGGAAGATTCTCTCAATCTTTTTCAGCCAATATAATGCTCCATCAGGATCATACTTTCCCTTGAATGTAGGCGGATTCTCTCTCTGGAAAGTCTCCAAACTATGAGATCCAGCATTCCCGTCAACATTCGGCCGATTCTCCATTGCATGCGTCATTGCTTCTAAAGCAGCAGCAAGTGCAGCATCATTCCTTCCATCCATCTCAACTTATATCTACAACATAAACAACAGTTAGAACTCAAATTAATAATACTCGATTATTAGACAACTACGACTCGACAACTTGGTCAGACGAACCAACTTTGCTCTGATACCAACTTTGTAACACCCCAATTATACCCGGAAATTATAAATGTAAATCAGAGTTATAAAATTCGTACAACTGAATCAGGATGCCACAAATTCAACTTAAAACCATTACATTCAACATGAATACATAGCACTTTAAAACTTTGGATGAACCAACAACAAAATAATTTAATCTTTTTAACTCAACAACTTAAATGACTACACGGCAGAATTATAATAACATCTTTGTCCAACATTACAGCAACTTCAAAATAACACATACTTAACAACAATTAAATTAAAGTTCAACAACTGGAATGACAATAACTAAAAGCAACAAGCATTCATCCCCCCGGGTGTTACGTATCAGAGCAATGGCACTGACTCGAACTATTGAAGGTATACCGCCTTCACTCTGGATTACCTGCATGTTACCAACGTAAGGGTAACATTCAAACAGAAGGGGTGAGATATCTAACAATATAATAAAACGTATGATAAATAATATATTAAATCAGATCACATGATATCACCACTTCACTTCTTATAAACAACAATAATCGCAAGGGAACACCAACAATATACAACATTTACCGCATTAATACACAACTTCATTATGCAATCATATAATGCGACTCAATACTATGCAAATGCACGTGGTACCATTGGAGCAGAACTCCCATCTCAAAATAATTTCCAATAAATAGAGGCATCAACAAGGCATAAGCCTTCATCTTAATATTCGCCAATACAGGCCATCTTAACGAGCATCAGTTCCATCTTGATATGCAATGTATGAGACACAATCATGAATGTAGTAACAACAACCACAACTAACAACATCTCAATCACAAATCATCGTTGGCCAGAAGCCTACAACTTAATAGATGCCAATTATTAGAGGCATCTCAACATAATTCATAAACATAATTCATAAACATAATTCATCAACATAATTCATCAACATAATTCATCAACATAATTCATCAATGTAATTCCACAGCAACTCAGCCATAATAATAATACAATGACAGATCAACAATCCCTCAATGTTGGCCATAGACCTACAACATGATAATGCCCATAATTAATTAATCATCTAATGCTTATCTTTAATTACCAAAACCCTACATATTATCATACTATAATACTACATCATTATTATTATTAATCTTACTGTCATGAACCAAGCAATAATCTAAGATCGTCTTATCCTCATCATACTTCACAAATCATCTTAGCGATTAACGCGGGAAGATAACTATATCCTAATTTGGGTACTATGATTATTCTTTTTATCCTTAATTTTAATCCTTAAGAATTAATTTTATCGCGTTAGCTCTCCAACGCTTCAAACGGCACCTCAAACGGAGTCTGGAAACTCAAGTTACAACCTTTGGAAGAATTTGTCAAAAATTGGACTGCATGAGTCGACACATGTCTCTTTGAGTCGACGCGTACTGGTCTGGAATCCTGCATGAGTCGACGCGTAATCCTCTTGTGTCGACTCATACTGAGTCTGAGTCTATAACACTGCATGTATCGACGCATGATCCTTCGTATCGACTCATCCTGAGTCTTAAATCCTGCATGTATCGATGCATGGCCTTTGAGGTCAACTCATACTGATCTGTGATGAATTTATTCTGTGAATTCATTGTGTCTTCACTGTGATTTCCCTTCCCTAGGTCCTAAAAACATCCTCTAATCATAAGTAATCATCAATTATAATAATCCTATGTTTCTAAATCAATTATACATCATTAGGGCATCATTATTCATCTCTAAATCATTGATTTCTCATCAAACAACAATACATACACATCAATCACAAACAAAACAATTTCTTCCAAATCCAATCCCATATGATACTCATCATAAACCCTATTATAGAGTCAGAACCCCACCCTTACCTTGGATTGAAGATTCTCTACAATTTTTCCGATTGAATTTCGTTCTGCCTCTTTTCCTCCTTTTCTTCAACTTTCACGCTCTCTTTCTCAGGATGGCCTAAGAATCCACGGAGTGTCGTGAGAGATCTGGGAGGGGGCCAGTCCACAATGGCTTTGATTTTCTCTGAATATGGGGCAACGCCCTCCGCTGATATAACATGCCCCAAATAATCAATCTGAGATGCTGCAAAAACACACTTGGACAACTTAACAAAGAAATTATGAGTCTTTAATAAATAAAAAACAACCTGTAAATGGGTTAGATGATCGCAAAAAGAAGAATTATAAATTAAAATATCGTCAAAAATACCAACACAAAACTTCTTAAGTAAGGCCTTAACAAGTCATTCATCGCAGACTGAAAAGTGGATGGTCCATTTGTTAACCCAAAAGGCATAACTAGGAATTCGTAGTGTCCGTCAAAAGTTCGAAAAGTTGTTTTATATGTGTCCTCCGATGCAACTCTAATATGATGGTATCCAGAGCATAAGTCTAACTTGGTAAAAATAGTGGCTGAACCCAATTCGTCTAGTAACTCATTGATAGTTGGAATAAGGAACCTGTCTTTAATAGTGACTGCATTAATCACCCTGTAATCCATGCAAAATCGCCATGTTCCATCCTTTTTTTTACAAGTAACACATGAGAAGAAAATGGATTATGAATGGGGGTAAATAGTGCCTTCCTTCAGCATCTCTTGGATTAGTGTTGTCATCACTTCTTTTTTTGAATGGGGGTATCTGTAGGGTTTGACATTGATGGGTGGTTTGTTAGGTAAAAATGGAATATGGTGATCATGAATTCTAGGGGGGGAGGCCATGAGGAGTTTAAAATATGGATTGGTACTGTGTTAATAGATGAGAGAGTTGGGTGGAAGGGGGGTTTCTGGGGAGGTTATTGGTAAGTTAGGGGTCACGGTAGAAACATGTAAAGGTTCCATGATTAGAAGATGGAAAGATGCTACAACGTCCGTATGAATAAGGTGTCGCACTTGATGAAAAGTCGAGTGAGCAGACTGGGATTTAGGGTCACCTTTCAAGGTTATTGGTGTGTTTTGGTGTTGGAAAGTAAGGGAAGGGATGGAGAAATCAGCTTGAATGAGGCCTAAAGTTCTTAACCAAGCCATACCTAGAACAACGTCTGCGCCTTCAATTGGGAGTAAGTAGAACGGTAGGGTAAAAGGATTATTCTACAGTAGTATTTGAACATTATTACAAACTCCTTCATAATTTAAATGAGACCCATTTCCAACCATTACAGAGAATTGACTGATTGGGGTAGTTGCAAGGTGTAGATGCTGAGCAATTTGTGGCTGCATGATATTGTGAGTGCTGCCCGTGTCTACTAGAACCAAAACAATTAGACCCCCAATGGACCCTTAAAATTTTAGGGTTTAATGTGAAAAATGACATGTTAAGGCTTGAGGGGAGAGTTGAAAATATGTATCAGCAATGGATGGATCACTAGGAGGATCAATAACACTTTGATTATCGAGCGGATCTTCTACGGAACTATCGTCCGCCAATAAAATGAGAAACCTGCTAGAAGTTCATTTGTGACCAATGACGAATTTCTCGTCACAATTAAAACATAACCCTTGAGCTATTCTTTCTTACAATTGTGATTATGTGAGACGGCGAATGGGAAATTTAGAGGCCGTAGGGGTGTATTCTGTGGGATTGATGGTTGGGGAAAAAGATGGTTGGTTTTGGATATGTTGGAAAAAGGAAGTGAGTTAGAGGGCTTATGGTAAAGTGACGGAAAACTCTTGGATGATTTGGACTTTGAGTCCTTAATCTTGGACTCGATCAATTTGGCAAGACCTATAGCCTGAGAAGTAGAGGAGGGTCCGTGGGTAGAAATTTCACTTTGAATTTCGGACTGGAGGCCAGAAATAAAACAATTTAAAATTGCTTCTTGAGGTAACCCAATAACCATGTTTCCTATCTGTTCAAATCTAGTTTGATACTCTACCACGGATCCGGTCTGTTTCAGCTTAAAAAGTTCAACTTGGTGGTTTTCAAAAGTAGAGGGTCCAAAACGTAGTTCCAGGACCTTTGTGAACACAAACCAATATGTCAAAAACTGGTTTTGTGACATCCATTTAAACCAGCATAACGCGCCCCCTTCATATAAAAAGAAATCAGCGATAGACGGTTTTCTGGTGGTAAGTTATAAAAACCAAAAAATTGTCCAGCCTGAAAAAGCCATTCTAAAGGATTTGTACCATCAAAAAGTACCAGTTCCAGCTTTGGGGTCCGAAAGGGTGGTAATAGAGGTATATGGTTGAGTTTTTGGTATGGCATCTGCTGGTGCAGGAACGGAGGATTATTCTGGTTGTTCATATAAGGTGGAAAAGGTGGTGGTGGAGGGACAATTGTGATAAGTGGAGAGCTGGTGACGGTGGTGTGACGTATAGGAGTGTTAATAGGTGTTGTGACAAAAGTGATTGGTGGGTTAACCTAAGGAGAAGACGAGAGTGTGCGAGTGATACCCGAAGAGTGTTCAGTGGTCATGCTTGAAGCTGCCTGCTGAGGTTTACACTGTAACGCGAGTTTGTGTAGAATTGTCATGACTGATTCATGGCGAGAATCTGCAATCAGCTTCTCCTTGTCAAAACACGCATGCATTTATCCAACTTGATGTGTGAGATCCGAAGCATCCAAGTTGAATCTTTCATCCAATTGTTATTGTTGTTGTTCCTGCATCACATTGCTCAAATTGAGCTGGGAAATCTGAACAACCTCTTCAACCATGTCTTTGAAAGAAGGATTTGTAGGTTTTGGGGGAGCCATGAGTGAAAAGGAAAGAAAGCACCAATGATAGACTATGCTACTTTAACCGAAGATATAGAATTGCATAAGGAGACAATAAAATAAAACAACTTCTCTTCTACTCAAAACAATAGCCAACATACACTTATATAGATAGGTTTATAAACCTAATGGGTAATGGGCTAGCTAACCAAAATATAAAGTACAAGATAAAAAATAAAATATTACTACTTGCACCTAATAATTTAAATGAAATCTTTTAAAATGACTAATCTTTTTCTTTCTCTAATGGGACTAACTTTCTTCATAACACATTTTACTTATACTTTTGTTCGGGTAAGCCAAGCCGAAATATGTTTGGAAAGTTACCATCTAATAGATGGCGTGAGATCCTCGGAGAATATCCATGACATTATCCCGTCTAACAACATAAAATTAACCAGAGCTTTAGGAGATGTTTAGGAGTTAATTTTTTTTTGAGGAAACATATATATTTAGAAACATATTTGATATATTTAAAAAGTGTAAAAAATAATATATTATATTAATATGTAAGATTATATTGTTTTTTAAACTTTTTAAAAATATCAAACATATTTTTAGATATATATGCAACTCTCTAAAATTCTCCAAAAATTAACTCCCAAACAATTCCTTAAAGATCATCAAATCATATATTAAGAATTACGCATGTCACTCTTCTATAGCAGTTATTCACAAAGATACTTTTAGTATTATAAAATCTAAGATTGATCTATCTTAGAAGGACAACTAATCAAAGCAATCACATGACCTCTATGAAGGTGAAAAAATATACAAGAAGGATCAATTGAATTGTGTATCAGATAATTTATGATTTTTTCAAAGATTAGCTTCTGAATTTGACCAAATTCAGATTTTAAACTAGAGTATGTAGCAGTGGAACTATTTAATGTACAGAAGCAATAAGTAAATCAGACACAAAGGTCATCCTCGTTCCTCTATAACGAGAGTCGTCCAGTCTCCTTACCACGGAAGAACTTTTTACTATAATTAAAACCTGATTACAATTTACTTAGACACACCTGTCCAAGACTTCCTGCTCAATATCACCAGAAAGAGACTTGCATAAACCAATTGTTCAGGACTTCCTTGCTCAATCACACTAGAAAAAGACTTCCTTGCCCAAACTCATAGTCCATGACTTCTTACTCAATCACACCTAAAAAAGACTTCCTTTCCCAAACTAACATCCCATGTCTTCTTTACTCAAACACCTGGCCTGAGACTTTTACAAATCCTAAACAAGTTATTTAGAATTTACAACAAGATGTATTTGATATACAATCAGAAGTACAATTAAACCAGTGCACGCAAAGACCTTTCTTGATATTTCTAAGATATACAAGTGTATGAAACTCTCAAGTCTATATGCAATAATAGCTTAGAGAACGTGAAGATTCTGGTTGAGACGTGTTGTATGTTGCTTTTATTGTTGTTATTTCTTTTGAATCTTCAGCTCCTTATATAGAGGGAACAAAAAGAGATGTTGGAAGTTGCTTGCACAAAATGTCTTTGCTAAAGAAGTAATTTTAGAGAGAGAGAGAGAGAGAGAGAGAGAGAGAGAGAGAGAGAGAGAGAGAGAGAGGAGAGAGAGAGAGAGAGAGAGAGAGAGGAGAGAGAGAGAAGAGAGAGAGAGAGAGAGAGAGAGAGAGAGAGAGAGAGAGAGAGAGAGAGAGAGATGAGAGAGAGAGAGAGAGAGAGAGATGAGAGAGAGAGAGAGAAAGAGAGAGAGAAAGAGAGAGACGTTGGAGTTGGTACGATGAGGATCTTCATCTTCTAAATAATCTCTTTACCTTTTCTGTCTTTCTCAAGTAAGACATCCATAGACATGGAGTGGTAGACTGAAGAAATTATACAATTCAACCTTGAGTCTTGTGTTAAAATCTCTATTTGACTTTCTCCATAATTCTAGTCGTTGACAAGATGGACGCTGCTTTTACACAAAGTATGGACATAAGAGCTTTATACTATGTTTCCAGCAGAGCACTTGAAGTTATGTTTGAATTATTAGAGGAAAAATCAATGTTGCAACAAAGTTTCTATTTGATCACCAGAAGCTGAAAACATATGGCTCTTGAGGTTCTATTAGAAATTCAGATTCTGATATTTGGAATCTAAATTTCATGCTTCTTCTTTACAAGCTAATTAACTGAGTCAGAATCAAGTTAATTATTAGTTTTACTGAACCTGCACACTTAATCAAACATTAGTATACCCTTTTGTTCTTTAAGTACTTTTTTATCATCAAAATCCAAAGAGTATAAGCATGAACAAATTTTGTTTCACAATCTCCCCTTTTAATGATGACAAACATAAGTATTTAAGAACAATTGGTTGGTTGGTTTCAATATTTTGACAACATCAGAGTCTGGGGTTTGTAAGCCCCCCTGAGTCTAACAGTCCATAGGTTGAGGTTTCTAAGCTCCACCTAAGTCCTATCCAAATTATTTGAATCACTTTTAGTAACTTGACAACATCAGAGCATGAGGTTTGTAAGCTCTCCCTGAGTCTACAGTTCATAGGTTAAAATTTGTAAGCTCCCCTTAAGTCCTATCCAAGTTATTAAACCTTTATTTTTAAAATAATCAGTAAAGTAACTTTGAAAACTTAGAGATTGAGGTTTGCGAAGCTCTCTCTGAGTCTAATAAAACATAAGTTGAGTTTTGTAAGCCCCCTTTGGTCCTATCTGAGTCTAATTAAGCTTTTTATTTAAAAAAAATCATTAAGCACATGTTCACAAGTTGATTGAAGTGGGTTCAGAATCTAAATAAACTTTAGCATATAACATAAGTTTATTCAAATAAACTTTAGCACATATCATAAGTTTATTAATTTAGAAATAAACTTTAGTACATAGCATAAATTTATTCAATTGGGTTCAGGATCTTGATAAAAGCATACACAATATTTTTATCATACTCTTTGAATACTTCCAT
>CATIWC010001254.1:0-100067 GCA_948472305.1 Vicia faba
TTTTTATAATAAATAAATAATAATAATAATAATAATAATAATAATAATAATAATAATAATAATAATAATATAATAATAATAATATAATAATAATAATAAATAATAATAATAATAATAATAATAATAATAATAATAATAATAATATAATAATAATAATAATAATAATAATAATAATAATAATAATAATAATAATAATAATAATAATAATAATAATAATAATAATAATAATAATAATAATAATAATAATAATAATAATAATAATTAATAATAATAATAATAATAATAATAATAATAATAATAATAATCATAATAATAATAATAATAATAATAATAATAATAATAATATAATAATAATAATAATAATAATAATAATAATAATAATAATAATAATAATAATAATAATAATAATAATAATAATAATAATAATAATAATAATAATAATAAATAATAATAATAATAAATAATAATAATAATAATAATAATAATAATAATAATAATAATAATAATAATAATAATAATAATACTAATACTAATAATAACAATACTAATACGAATACTAATACTAATAATACTAATACTAATAATAACAAAACTAATACGAATACTAATACTAATAATACTAATACTAATACTAATAATAACACTAATACTAATAATACTAATACTAATACTAATAATACTAATACTAATACTAATACTAATACTAATAATACTAATACTAATAATACTAATACCTAATACTAATACTAATACTAATACTAATAATACTAATAATAATAATACTAATACTAATAATACTAATACTACTCTAATAATAATAATAATAATACTAATACTACTAATACTAATAATACTAATACTACTAATACTACTAATACTAATAATACTAATAATAATAATAATAATAATAATAATACTAATAATAATAATAATAATAATAATAATAATAATAATAATAATAATAATAATAATAATAATAATAATAATAATAATTTAATATTGTTAGTATAATATTTTTAAGAGTTTTGAGATAGATTTAACATTTGGATTGTTTAGTTAATTTAAATTAATTTTAATTATGTTAGAATCGTTAATAGAACAATATCATTTCTCTTGTCAAAGTGCTTTCGTTCCAGGTAGGTAATTGTTTGATGGTGTTGTGGTGGCTAACAAATTGATTGACTATGCGAGAAAAAAAAGGAAGCAATTGCTTATTTTTTAAGATGGATTTTGAAAAGGCGTACGACAAGTTGAGTTGGAATTTTTTGCGTTACTTGTTGAGGAGAATGGGTTTTGGAGTGAAATGGAGGAAGTGGATGAAGTTGTTGGTTTTCAAAGTAAAATGTCAGTGTTAGTCAATGGTAGCCCACTAGGAATTTGTGGTTGAGAGGGGTTTGAGGCAAGGAGATCCGCTTTCTCCTTTTCTTTTTGTTTTGGTGGCGGAAGGTTTGGCGGGGTTAGTTAGAAAGGCAAACGAAATCAAAGAATTTGGCAAATTCCTCATTAATGGAAGTTGTCTTGTCGATATTCTCCAATTGTGGATGACACTTTATTAGTTGGAGAAGATACTTGGAAACACGTGTGGGTTATCAAGACGATTTTGAGGGCTTTTGAACTCGTTTTGGGTCTTGGAACTAATTATCACAAAAGCAAATTGATTAGCATCAATTCTAGTTCTAATTTTTTTGGAAGCCGACTCTTTTGTTCTATCTTCTAAGTTGGAAGATAGCAATTTTTCTTTCCTCGGTATTCCCATTGGTTCTAATCCAAGGAAGGCTTCGACTTGGAATTCGCTTTGACTAAGATGAAGAATCGATTAGCGGGATGAGAATCGTTTTTCTAAACCTTGGAGGTAGGATAACTCTTTTTAAAGTCTATTTTGTGTTCTCTTTCTATTTTCACTATGACTTTTTACAAAATACCGGTGAAGGTGGTTAAGAGTTTACAAGGATTCAAAGTAATTTCTTATGGGGTGGAGGGGAGTTAAAGAGAAAGATTCATTGGGTAAGCTGAAAGGTAGTGAATCTTCCATTTGAAAAAGGGGGGTTAGGGGTCAAAAACTTGGAAGATTTTAATCTAGCCCTCCTTAATAAATGGGGATGGAGAATTCTTCATAGTCAAAACTCTTTTTGCGTACAATATTTTGAAAGCTCGGTAGGGAGATTTATCGATTTAAGCGTTTTGTAGAGGAGTTGCTTGTAGAGTGATTCCTTGAACTCTACTTGATGGTGGGATATAGTGTTATTAGGCAAAACACCTTTTAAGGATCCTATAGTTCCTAATTGTAGGTTCAAAATTCGTAATGGTTTTATTACTCTGTTTTGGGAATCAATTTGGTTAGAAGACAAAGCTTTAATGAAGCTATTCCCAGATTTATATGTGGCTTCTAGCTTGAAGGGTGTATCGGTGGCGGGTATGGGGGGTTGGAGTAAAGAAAGGTGGATGTGAGGTGATCTCGGCCTTTCCTCGGTTGTGGCCAATAATCCGGAGTAATGGAGGATTTTTTGTTATTAAAAGGGAGATTGGAAGAGTTCGGTTATGGTAGGGAAGGAAAAGACTTGATGGAGTGGTCTCTTAATCCGGGGGAAGGTTTTTCGGTGGCTTCGTGTTACTATTTCTTCTTAAAATTTTGTGTTCCGTTAGGTCCCCTAATAGGCATGATTCGGTGTTGGGATTGATTTGAAAAACGAAAGTGCCCTATAAAATAAGAGTTTTTGGATGGAGACTTCTCATTAATAGATTGCCTACAAAGGATCTATTAGTAAATAGGGGTATTAATTTTCCCATTGATGTACAAAATTGTTGTTTTTGTGGTATAGAAGAGGAAAAAAGAGACTATATATTCTCTTTGTGTAGTACGATTAACAAGGTTTGGAGGGAAATTGCTTGTTGGGTTAGTAATACGAATAGATTGGAGGATGAGTGTTTTTCGAATTTTATGGGATGGCACTCTTTTTGTCATCTTAAAAAGGTGAAAGAGAGCAAGAGTGATGTTTTATAGTTAGCTACTAATTGGATAATATGGTTATCTAGGAACGAAGTTTGCTTCCGGAACGAGGTTTGGAGTTTTAACAATACAGTTTGGTACATAAAAACATTGGTTTGGAAATGGTCTTTTTTTTAGAAATTACTCATTTCAATTGTAGCTTCTTCGAGTTTAACATAGATCATTTGTTATTCTTATCGTAGGTATAATTGGTTCTTAATTTCTTTTTGTCGGGTTATCCAGTTTTCTTGGTGTAAACAGGTTCGAGAACCCTTAGTCCTCTCTTATATTATATCTTGCTTACACAAAAAAAAGAATTGTTAGAGTTGTCAATAGACTTGTCAGAGTTGTTTTGAGTTATTAAGAGTTATATTTTTATTTGTTTTGAGTAATTCTGATATGTTTAGAGTTGTCAGTGTTGCTTTCGAGTTGTTTAGAGTTAAAACTGACGAGCAGGAGAATTAAAATTAAAGGTATTTGATTTTTGGAGTTGTTTTATATTACTTGAGTCACACCATCAACTAATTAAGTTCATAAGAGTTGTTTTTAGTTGCAAGGGTTGTCCGTAAAATAATTTTGAACGCTTTAGAGTTATTTTAGAGTTGTGGGAATTATTGTAGAGTTGTTTAGAGTTCATTAATAACTCTGTCGAGTTATAATTATATATTGTTATAACTTTTACGAGTTAAGAGTATAGGATAAATTAATGAATATTATGTTAAGATGTTTTGAATTCATAAAAATGTTATTTTCAATTCTTTTGAGTTTTTGAGACTGTTGGGTAGTCTTAAGGGTTGTTTGGCTTAATTTAAACGATTGAAAATAATTTGGATCAACTGATTGGATTTTTTGAAAAAGTAACAAATTGAGTTACAGTGGGTGGAAATTTTTGAGAAAGTATATCTATAGTAGCACGAGCCAATAGTTTGGCTTACAGCGTCAATAAATTGATCCTTCGTATATTTCAACCATAACTTTTAAACCGTAAGTCCAAACGAAATTCCGATTGAAGCATCGGAAAGCTAACAAAATTACCTATCCAGTGGTAGTATTATCTTGTTAAGGAATTTTTGTATTGTGTACTAATGTCATATGATAACGAACGGACAAATTATGTGTTATGTGACTATGATGTTGTTGTGTCGTTGTTGCTAAGTTGTTGAGATATTATTGTGTTAATATTGATGATGATATTGGGGCAATATCTTAATGATGTTGCATGTCCACATATATATATATATATATATATATATATATATATATATATATATATATATATATATATATATATATATATATATATATATATATATATATATATATATATATATATATATATATATATATATATATATATATATATATATATATATATATATATATATATATATGCTATGTTAATGATGATTATGTTGTTGATGACACACTTAATTAGCTGAGGTCGAGCATATGTGTGATGTTGCATGGTTGAGCGTACATGCATTTATTTCATAGAAATTATGTTTTGAATTATGTTGTGGTCTTGTTTTCTATGGTGATGGTTCGAGTGTGAGTATCTAAATCCTTCGTCCGAAGATTTAGTGAAGCGTTACCTATAGTGATGGTAGCGATTAGTGTACTCTGGTTCCAAGAGGAAATATATCCTATGGTGGAGATTATGGAGTGAAGTGAACCTATGTGTTCATATTATGGTACCACATGCATTGTATCAGTGTTGTTGCATTTAACATCCTATGTGACATTTGCATGAAGTTGTTGATGAATTATGATGTGATAATTTTGCTACTTATGATATGACTATGTGCAATTGTTATTATAAAGATGTTGTGTAAACTAATTATGATGAATGAAGATGTGAGTATATGTTGTATTGATGATGTTGAATTATAGACTATAATTGCTAAAGTTTACTTTTCTCTTATGCCTTTTATAATTAATTATGATTACTCACCCATTCCGTTTGAATGTTGCCTCCGCATGAGTAACATGCAGATTCTCAAGAGTAGCATTGCTGAAGTAAGTGGAAGGATAGATCTTTAAGTGACTTCCATTTAGTGTTGTTTAATTGTAGTAGCGTCTTGATCTGATCATGTAACATCGCGATTAGGAATCGTTCCTGTGTTGTTTTACATTTGTTGATTATTTGTTGAACTTATATGTTATATTGTTGAGAGTAGAATATTATGACTCTATCTTATTTATGTTGATTGAAGTTGAAAAATGTTTTACGATACCAATGATATGTTTTAATTATATGTTTTCAAATGTATTTTGTTGTGATGTTGTTCAGAATGTTTCGATGTCCTATAACATTCGAGGTAAGTTATCAGATGTGTTTAGATATCGTGTAACATCCTAGGTAAGTTATCATATATGTTTGGATGTCGTGTAACATCCCAGGTAAGTAAATGTATGATTAAATCTTCTTTTTTGGTAACTCGTGTTATGGAGCAGGATTCAATTTATGATATTTTTATGACGTGTGACACCTTTTTGTGGTGATTATAAATTAAATTATTTAAATTAATTCGTGAGGTTTAGAAGGGTGTTACACAAGTGATATTAGAGCAGGTAGGTTTGTCCGGCCAGTTTATCTAATGTTGTTTGTTCCTTACTACGCGACATGTGTGTGAAACATTGTCGATGCTTTCTTGTTTTTCTAACCACTTGTTTTCAGGAGTGAGATTGAAATAAGTGGGGGATAAGCTTTTGATTCTATTACATGTTTTAGTTGTTGAATTTTGGCTAAATGTGTTTTTTATTGCAAGAGTGCAAGTGTTATTGATGTTGTGTTGTTTCCGGAACCCAAAGGGAATATGGATTCAAGATTCATGTCTGCCAGTTAAGTTGGAATGTCTTTAAGGAAGAAAGATCATGTATTGTTGATGTTTTCTTCTCGGAGAATAGAGAGAAATATGGCGGCTAGTGATATTCCAGTGGTGTGTAATTCCTGATGTTTTTCCTGAAGATATTTATAACTTTCCTCCAGAGTATGGATCTGAGTTTGGTGACAGTGGAGAACTAATGTTTTCATCTGCTAAGCAAGTAGAATAACTCTTAGAAGATGAAACTCAGATGTTTACAATGTTTGTATCCTTGCATATCGACAGTGGAGCTGCAAGTGTCAATTAACCAATTATGTGTGATTTTTTGGAAGTACTGCCAGATGACATCAGTGACTTACCTCTGGAGCGAGAGGTTGAGTTTTCTATAGACTTTCTGCCCAATACTAACCCACTATCAATGGCTCCTTATAATATGACAGCATCAGAATTGGTTGAGTTGAAGAAACAGCTAGAAGAATTACTTGAGAATAAGTTTGTTTGGCCAAATATTTCTCTGTGGGGTGCACCTGTGTGGTTGGTTAAGAAGAAGGATGGAAGTTGTAAGAACAAGATTTGGATCAATGTTTAATTTCTTAGTTTTTATGATAACAAGCATATATTTTATGCAGGACAGTTTTAGTCATAATGGTTTCATTAAGTGTGCAGATACATTGTTAGCATTCTGGATAGTCTTAATCAAGATATCATAAGAATCACATTACCACTAAGAAGAAGAACCATTGAGTTATGTTTCTAATGTAGCATCAGTAGTTCTATGGAATGTTGAATGTTCGACAAGAAAAGAATCTCAATGAATGTACAATAAGAAAGCATTTCTGATAAGTTGTTGCTTCAAGATAAAAAATCAAGAGGAGACAAGAAACAAGCTTCCAACACAGAAGATCAGAAGTCAAGACCATTTCATTAAAAGAGTTGTTGCTTATAATTCCAAAGACGAAGTCAAAATTCTGAACACATATAGAGAAAGCTTCTACTCCAAGATCAAAAGTCTGAATTTTCTCATCAAAAGAGTTATTGCTCATTGTGATCGGTGGATCTGGAACTGACTGTTTAACGCTGGTTCGCGAAATGTCGCGGAAGCAAGAGTCGCCACCGTCTTTTATTTTCTCCAACAAGGAAAGGACAAAAGCACAGAAAAATTCCTTATGAGATTGCTCTCGGTTCGGGAGGTAGATTTATAGAAAGGGAAGGTGTTAGCACCCTTTCTATCCATGGTTATCCATGGGCTCTTAGATACTTGCTCATTTGTGTTTTCAAAATGTTTGTTTGCTTTTCAAGGTGAGTGGGTTTGAAAAAGTTTCGTTTAAAATTTCAGATCGACTCTTGTATCAGTCCTCAAGAGTGTTTGAAAAGTTGTTTTTGAAAGCTTTTTGCAAAGTGTCGGTGTGAAAAGAAGTTTTTGATTTGTTTTGAATTAGAGAAAGTATCTACGAGTCATCTACCTACCATAAGGAATTAGTCTGTGTAAATGTCCTTAAGGTAGTGCCATCCCACCATTGAGAGGTAGGTAACACCACCGTTGGAGGTGTTCGGGTCAATTCGAGGGTTAGGGACAGTGTGGTCACCGAGCAATAGTAAGATACCTTAGAAGCTACCCTTATGCCATTGATCTTTTTATTCCGAGGCAACCGTTTCGAGGCAACTGTTCCGAGGCAACTTGTTCCGAGGCAACATGTTCGAGGCAACTAGATCAATGGAACATAAGGACTCACTAAGACGTCCTATACTCGACGACCACGTTTCGAGGGGCAAGGCAACAGTGTGATCACCAGAGCAACAGTAGGACACCTTAGAAGCTACCCTTATGCCATGTTCATGGACATAAGGACTTACTAAGACGTCCTGTACTCGACGACCATGTTTCGAGGGGCAAGGCAACAGTGAGGCGTACCCTAGGAGTGGTGTGTGAATTGTGAGTCATTTTCAGTTATTATTTGTCTTGTCATGTATTGGGTGAGCTACGCTTTGATTTTATTTGGGCATTCATTCTTTCATGTGATTAGCAGTTTAAAGGGTGCGGAAATTAAAAGGCGGAAAAAAATAAAGGTCCTACGCTATTACAAGGCGCGGGTCTACATCGCCAAATTAAACCAAGACCCGATTTGAATAAAAGTACGGAAAGTAAAAAAACAGTAAAAAGGTCCTATTTACTATTACATATCCGGAGCAATTACATAATAATCGAACAAATTAAATACGCGCGAATAAAGAAAAAGGGAATTAATTTTTTTGTCTTTTTTTTTTGGTAATTAAATGAAATTGAAAACTAATTAATTATTTTAACTACAAGAAAATATTTTTTGACCTTTTTTATGTTTTTATGAAATAAAATAAAAAAAGAATTAAAAATGTCAAAAGAAAAAGCCTAAGTCTAAATTTGTTTTTATTTATTGTGAAAAAAGGTTAAAATTAACTAATTAAACTAATTAATTTGTTAGTATTTTATTTACAAAAATAATTACTAAAGTGAAATTAATAATAATAATAATAATTACATTTTTTTTTGTTTTTTTCTGAATTTATGAAAATAATTATTTGTGAACTAACTAAATAATAATAATAATTAATAAAAGGAAAGAAAATAAGAAAAGAAATGCTAAACCAAGGAGGTGAAGGCCGGATTTTGGAGGTTTTACTCAAAATCATCCTTAGGCATCAAAAATTCCATCTAAGCCCATGGTTGTGATCGTCCATGTCTCCTGATCACGTCTACGCTTATGGTTTGTCCCAATTTCACCTGTAGACAAAATACCTAAAAACAAAACCAACGAACCCTAGGCACGGGTATTGTTATACGAAGCCTAAAAATGAAATTGAATATAGCAGTTACATTGGAAATTAGGCATGGAGTATGAATATGCTATTATTTTCCAGAAAAAGTGCAAGAATGGAGAAACATGATTTCGTGTACAGGGGTGAGTTTGAGACAACTTACAGCGCTTGGTAGTGGATCTTAGGATGCGTTTGTGGTTGCTTTGGCTTCAGGGAGTGGCAAGGAAGAAAGCCATGTGCTTGCTTTGATCTGAAAATGTTTGCAACACTGCTTTAGATCTCTCACTTTTTTGGACAAATTTTGAACTTTTCCTCTGGCCGTTTGTGCATACTCTCCTTTTTTTCTAGGTCCTGAATGAGGCTTGCAAGGCTTGTATATATAGGCTTGGATGAGAATCAGTCACATTAAGGAGCATTTAAGCCTTGCAATGAAGTTTTGATTTTCTCCATAATCACCATTGAAATAACTTGCCATATTTGCTCCAAATTTGAATTTTTTGCTTGAAATAGGTCTTGAACGAATTTGGTATATGTTTTATGGTGTATCAAAGCTATTCAAACCACAAAATATCCTCCCATTAATTTTCTTGATTTTTATTTGAATTTTAAAGATTTAAAATGAATTAAATCAAATAAAATTAAACAAAAATAGAAAAATTAATTTTTATTCTTGAAATAAAACATGGGACACGTGGGAGGTATGGCAAAGCTGAATCAAGTGGAAAAAGTGGGCCCCTTTTGTCAAAAAATGAAATTTCAAGGATAAATGATTTTGGCCATTTCACAAAAATTTCCCAACTTCTCCAATGCATATCTTGCTCAATTTTTAAGCTTTGATCATGTTCTTGGACATTTTGGAAAGGTCTTGAAGTCCTCTAACCAATGTCTTTGGTCCCATGTCATTTTGATTTACCAATCTCAAGTTATGGTCTTTGACTTAAAGTCCCTTTTTGTTGACTTTTGAAAATGACCTATAATGTTGAAATTGATAACTTTTTGTGAGAGCATTTCCTGGACTTGGAATGTGAAGATGAGTTGTAGGAAATGTCTTCCCCTTCAAGATGAGAATTGGATGGAATTTTTCTGATGAACCATGAAAAAGTTATGCCTTGGTCAAGTTACAGTTGACTTTTCAGTTGTCCAAAAATAGAAACTTTTGACACCTTGATGATTTTTGAGCCATTCTTGTGAAATCATGGTCAATACTTGACCAAATGATGATTGTGGCTTCAAAATAAGATGTTGACCAAAAATTTTGACTTTTGACTGCCAAATGACTATTTTGCCCCTACAGTTGACTGTTGAGCAAATGGGACTTTTGACTGTGCAACTTGACCTTGTAAGCCTTGAAATTTGACATGTAGGTGCTTGACAATGTTTATGAGCATATGGGACTTGATTGAGCCCTTGAAAACTTCAACTTCCTTGCCATAACCAAAACCCTAATTTTGACTGTTAGGAGGCCATTGGATTGTGCAACCCTTGGGAGATTTTGAAGCATGATCTTAGCAAACCTTGAAGAATATGGGAGGGAAAATTTTGGGGTAGAACAGTTGCCCCTGTTCAATCTTCTTAGACCTGAGGATGTAGATTGGCTTGTGTGCCTTTCGTGATCCGAGGGTGGAAGATGATTGAACACTAGAGTGCCCAGAAATTTGCACTCACATAGTAGAGTATCAGCAGTGTGATGTCGGGAATGGGCTTACAGATGCCATTTGGAGAGATGATGGGTAGGAGGATGGGCTTATAGATGCCATCTGGAAGTGTGACAGAACCTTGTCGGGAATGGGCTTATAGATGCCATTTGGAACTATAATGGATAGTTGAATCTGAATAAAAAATAGAATAGCTTCCGTGTCTGGGGCATATCTAGTCTATATTTGATTGCTGACGTCTGAACGAGTAGTAGAATGACCTCCGGGTCTGGGGTATATCCATACTGCATGAGTAACAGAATGTCATCCGAACCTGGATCGTATCTGGACTGAACAATAGAATAGCATCCGGGATGGAGCATCTCTAAGTTGTCTTTAGAAGTTTGAATCTGAATAAGCAATAGAATAGCGCCCGGATCTGGAGCATCTCTAAGCTATATCTCAAAGGAAATCTGAATAAGTATCAGAATGTCGCCATGTCTGGGTCGCATCCGAACCATCTCTAGAAGGGAATCTCTGAATAAGCAATAGAATGGCATCCGGATTTGGAGCATCTCTAGGGCATCTCTGAAAGGAATCTCTGAATAAGCAATAGGATAACAGCCGGGTCCGGAGCATCTCTGAGCTATTATTGGAAAGGAAATCTGGAATAAGTATCAGAACGTCGCCATGCCTGGGTCACATCTGAACTATCTCTAGAAGGAGTTTTGAATAAGCAAAAGAACAGCATCCATATCTGGGGCATTTCCAAGCTATCTCTGAAAGGAAATCTGGAATAAGTATCAGAACGTCGCCATGCCTGGGTCATATCTGAACTATCTCTAGAAGGAGTCTTGAATAAGCAAAAGAACAACATCCATATCTGGAGCATTTCTAAGCTATCTCTGAAAGGAAATCTGGAATAAGTATCAGAACGTCGCCATGCCTGGGTCACATCTGAACTATCTCTAGAAGGAGTCTTGAATAAGCAAAAGAACAGCATCCATATCTGGAGCATTTCCAAGCTATCTCTGAAAGGAAATCTGGAATAAGTATCAGAACGTCGCCATGCCTGGGTCACATCTGAACTATCTCTAGAAGGAGTTTTGAATAAGCAAAAGAACAGCATCCATATCTGGAGCATTTCCAAGCTATCTCTGAAAGGAAATCTGGAATAAGTATCAGAACGTCGCCATGCCTGGGTCATATCTGAACCATATCTAGAAAGGTGATCTCTGAATAAACAACAGAACAGCCTCCGTGCCCGGAGCATCTCTAAGTTATATCTGAGAAGAAATCTGGAATAAGTATCAGAACGTCGCCATGCCTGGGTCACATCTGAACCATATCTAGAAAGGTGATCTCTGAATAAACAACAGAACAGCCTCCGTGCTCGGAGCATCTCTAAGTTATATCTGAGAAGAAATCTGGAATAAGTATCAGAACGTCGCCATGTCTGGGTCACATCTGAACCATATCTAGAAAGGTGATCTTTGAACAAACAACAGAACAGCCTCCGTGCCCGGAGCATCTCTAAGTTATATCTGAGAAGAAATATGGAATAAGTATCAGAACGTCGCCATGCCTGGGTCACATCTGAACCATATCTAGAAAGGAATTTTGAATAAGCAAAAGAACAGCATCCATATCTGGAGCATTTCCAAGCTATCTCTTTAATCTTTTTAACGTAGACATGCCCTGGCCGGATGCAGGTATCGAATCCACAATCAATCGCTCACAGACATGCCCTGGCTAGATACAGGAATCGAATCTGGGATTGCGATAGTTGATAGTAATCATCTTTGTATTGACCTTTCCTGAAAAAAGGCAAAACATTAGTTATATGCAATGTCATGGTGTATGGAATGCGCGGTGTCATGACGTTTATAACCAATGGGATTGTAGAATGTGATTTTTATATCATGTATGAAAATGTGATGTTTGCGAATGTATTTTTGTCTAGGAAAATAAATCCTTGACGAATGCCGGGAGCTTATCCTGGGCTGATGTTGCAAGAATACCGGTAGGAGAAGATAACTCCATTGGGGAATAAACTTGGCGAATAGATTACTCTGCGGGGAAAATTACTCTAGCGATCTTGCTGGGGAAAATACTCTGTGGGAAGAGAGGTACTTCGCTGAGATGTTGTATGAGAACTCCGCTGGGGATACCATTGTTAAGTTACGTTTGGGAGGTTTGAGGAATTCCGCTGGGGATAGGAATACTTCACCGAGGACGATCTTTCCGTGGCAATTAGCTGAGGATAACCCAGTTATATCCTGGTAGGGAAATAACCTTTGAATAAAGTCGGGCGTCGCGTTCGTGCTCTGCAGGGGATAAGCTTCCAGAATCTACTGGGGATAAGCTTCCTGCTGGGGAGATGGATTCAAACCTTCCTGGGGAAATTTTTGAGATGTATTGGGGAAGTGGCTTCACTGAATGTCTGGTATACCGCCGGGGAACAGTCTTAGACCAAGACTGTCGGGGATGCTTGTTAAGAATATTTGTATATTGTGCTGAGGAATGTTGAGATCTGCTGGGGGATACCCAACTTCCTTAAGGCTGATAGTATGGCTTTTCTTGGGGAGAATGCATTGACTTGCTGACTCACTCTCTGGGGAATTAATGATATCTTGGTTGCATTCTTCGGCCGAGCTTACCTTGGTACCTTGGTGGACAGAGCAATTAGTTTGCTTGGCCAACTCATTATTGCCCATGTTTCTGTTGTGGGAGAGGAAGATACCCTGTAGAGGTGCTTGGTGACTGCCGATTGACAAATCTTCTTCTGGTAGACGAGATGACAGGACATAGTCGTACGCTTTGATCCCTAACTTTTTCCTGGACCGCCCTTTCGAGTTTTCAGCCCACCGGGATACCCATTTTTGCCCAAGCCGCCTTTTCAGATTTTCGACTTGTCGGTTGTACAGATTTTTTCATTTCATCCCTTCATTTTGCCCGAACCCTTTTGGTTCGCCGGGAAGCCCTTATTTTTGCCTAGGTATGTCAACCTAGCGGGTCTTTGATTATGCGTAGTATTTTTTCGACTATGTCCACGCTCTCAGAATGTAGGGAGATGCCCCTGTCAGTAGTGTTTTGTCATGCCCCAAAAGATGTTTCATCAGGCCAGATTCGTTGCTGGAGTGCCCCAAGTGACTCGGGCGGAGATTTGCCCTGGGCTATTTGACCTTTGAGAGATTCTCTGAATCTTGATTGGACTGCCCCAGATAATAGACCATGGTCATGTCTGCCCCTTGATTGGAAGTGCTTTTGTTCACTAGGTATTCATCGTGTGAATTTCCCTGCTGCTCAAACAAATAGTCATATGCAAACAATGTTATATCAAAATGCAAAGCTTATGTATGTCTTGAAGATTTTGAAAATGCATTCTTTTAGTAAAAATAAGTGAAAAGTTTTTGTAAACAGTGATGTCAACTCGTTATTTTACCGCAAGCCTTAAGGAGTCAGGATACCTTTCGTAACAGTATGCTTTCGAACTAACCCATGCTTCAGCTAGGACTTTTAAGGGTTATAACGTGGCCTGGTTCACGGTTTAAGAAACAAAGGATAAGGCTCAAAATGCATTTGTACCCACCCGCTCTTCGTGATGTTATTCAAACCTAAACTCAGTTGATCGTGCGTTAGACTTTGTTTGAGTCTTTGCTATGATATTCTGGTGATGGTTCGAATGTTGACAATTTATTTTGAATAGGCAGTCATTTCTTTTTGTTATTGAGGGTTTGTATGACCTCTTTTTCCTGATTGATTTCGTTATCCCTGTTTTTTGCCTGAACTGTTTCTTTTTGGAATTACAGTCAGCAGGATGCCCCAGTTTTGTAAGTCTCCTTCATAGGTTTTGACTTATTGGGTTTTTATTTTTGAGATATAATGACTGCCTATCCTTATGATTATTCGGAATCATCACTGTCTTCTTTTTTTTTGTAAGGACCTCTTTGGTGCCATTTGTTATGCACTTGGATCAACTGAGAGAACTACCCTGCCCCAGGTTATGATAAAGGGTTTTAATTTTCGAAAAGCAAAACTCCTACTTCTTTGGCTCAGAGGGGTTGACGAGGGATTATCTTCCTTATAACTCCAGTGTTTAGGAATTGAAACAATGCATGTACCTCATCAGTGGGGTCTGTTCAAAAGCATACTGTAGATTGTGGTATCGTTTTCGTCATCCTCCCTCAAGAGGCTTAGAGTTATTAATCGAGCGTTGATCATCAGAAAAAATATGAAAATAATTTGCATATAGTGAATACGAATATATTGCTTCAAAACAGACATATGCGATGCATTAATGAAATAACAACGTTTAACATGAGTAAATGTTTGAACAAAAGAAAATTACAACTTGAAAAATTCTAATGAACAAAAGTCTTCTAATCTCAGGACTTGTTACTTCGACTGGTGCATCTTGTAGGGATGGCAAGAGCATTCAGCCTGGCCCATCTGGGTGAAATCCACAGCTCTTTCATTAATCAGATCTTGGATCTTATTATTCAGAGCCCAGTAGTCGTCGGTGTCATGTCCTAGACTGTCAGAGTGGTACACACATCTTTCCTCAGGATTGTACTTTAGGGAGGTTGTGTTGAGATTCTTAGGAGGGTCCCTTAACGTCACCAGATTCAATCTCAACAATTGCTGTAAAGTTTGAGACGGTGGCACGTTGAGCTTGGTGAACTGCCTTTTAGGCTTGTCTGGCTTGCTCTGATCAGCCCGTTGTTCTTGGCGAGGTCGTTGTTGGACCTGTGAAGTGGTAGCAGCTTAGAGAGGTCTATTCATTGGACCAGACCTTTGTCCTCTTGGAAGCTGTTCAATGACCTGGTCCCTGACTTGGGCTGGTTGCTTCATGTCTTGATGAAGCTGACTAATCATGGCCCTCAGCTCTCCTTGCTCCCGAGCTAAACATTGGATGAGAGCCCTTTGTCCCAGCATCTGGGTTTTCATTGTATCTACCTCAGCTTGCAGACGTTTCAGCTGCTCGTCCTTGTCATCTTCGGGACTTTGCTTGGCCAAATTCCCCATAAGGAGTGTCCTCAACTCTTCCTGCCCCTTGGATAGGATTAGGAAGATCTCTCTGAACTGAGTCTCTTGAACCTGAAGATCCTGGTTATCTTGTTGGAAAGCCATTGCTGAAATAAACAGCGAAGATGGTAAGTGACCTGTCAAAAGGGTACCTGTTATGCAATGATATGTATGTATATATATGCAATGTTTTCAAGGATCTCGCGGGGTAAACAAGAAAAATGTTAGAGTTTGCATTTTGTAGCTTGATTGAAGGAGCTTCATGTTGTTGAGAGTCCTTCTTCAAGGGTCAAAGGCTCACCATATCCAGTGGGTCATAGCCCCTGACAAACCTTGTCTAGAGGAAAATAAATCCTCTTTGCCCCTTGCTGGGATAGTTGATTCATCATGACATGCATCACAAGCCCTTGAGATCCTTGAAACGGATTAGTCCTTATGCGGGATGTATGCAATGGTATGATGTTATGCTATGCATGGGGTAACGTAGGTAAACCCTGTTATGAGTCCCAATTAAGGACTGTAAACAAAACCTGCAAGAAACTCAGTTAACCCTGTTATGAGCCCCAATTAAGGACTATAAACAAAACCTGCAAGAAACTCAGTAAACCCTGTTATGAGCCCCAATTAAGGACTATAAAAAAAACCTGCAAGAAACTCAAGTGTCAGATAACAAGCCTGCAAGTAGTCAAGTTGGAAGGCACACAAGTCACACAAGAGAAGCCCTTAGAGTTTAGGCCAGCATGGGGTCTGGGTATTACCCTCTTGAAGTTGGTGGGCTCAACCTGTCCTATTAGAAGTAACCGGGTTCTAAGGGTCCCAATATCACTGGATTGCTTTCATTGTTCATCGTTTCGATTTAGCCACTGAACTGGAGACCGAAATATTCCAGGAAAGCAACCCTCAATTGAGTGTAGTATCGAGTATCAACCAACCTCGGACTGCACCAAGGTCAGTTATCTCACTACCCTAAAGAGGCCAAGATAGTTCAATTAAGGTTCCTAAGGTCAGTTGATGCTTCACGACACCACATGGAGGCCCCGTACTCTCCTTGACTGAACTCAAGGGTTACCGGTACACACCAAAGTGCCACATCAACGTAGCAGGCTGTTTCAACCATGTCGGTATACCCCGCACAGTTCCCTCACAGCCTTGTTGCTACTTTCTAAGAAGGTATCCCTAGATCCGGGTTAGGATCTATTAGAACTCCCAAGACAGTCCCACAATTTAAAGCAAACAAGTCAAAGCAATTGAAAACACAGTGATCTTAGTCCTAAGGTACACCTCACTTTTATAAGATTGATCCCCAGCAGAGTCGCCAGTTCTGTGATCGGTGGATCTGGAACTGACTGTTTAACGCTGGTTCGCGAAATTTTGCGGAAGCAAGAGTCGCCACCGTCTTTTATTTTCTCCAACAAGGAAAGGACAAAAGCACAGAAAAATTCCTTATGAGATTGCTCTCGGTTCGGGAGGTAGATTTATAGAAAGGGAACGTGTTAGCACCCTTTCTATCCATGGTTATCCATGGGCTCTTAGATACTTGCTCATTTGTGTTTTCAAAATGTTTGTTTGCTTTTCAAGGTGATTGGGTTTGAAAAAGTTTCGTTTAAAATTTCAGATCGACTCTTGTATCAGTCCTCAAGAGTGTTTGAAAAGTTGTTTTTGAAAGCTTTTTGCAAAGTGTCGGTGTGAAAAGAAGTTTTTGATTTGTTTTGAATTAGAGCAAGTATTTATGAGTCATCTACCTACCCTAAGGAATTAGTCTGTGTAAATGTCCTTAAGGTAGTGCCATCCCACCATTGAGAGGTAGGTAGCACCACCGTTGGAGGTGTTCGGGTCAATTCGAGGGTTAGGGACAGTGTGGTCACCGAGCAATAGTAAGATACCTTAGAAGCTACCCTTATGCCATTGATCTTTTTATTCCGAGGCAACCGTTTCGAGGCAACTGTTCCGAGGCAACTTGTTCCGAGGCAACTTGTTCGAGGCAACTAGATCAATGGAACATAAGGACTCACTAAGACGTCCTATACTCGACGACCACGTTTCGAGGGGCAAGGCAACAGTGTGATCACCAGAGAAACAATAGGACACCTTAGAAGCTACCCTTATGCCATGTTCATGGACATAAGGACTTACTAAGACGTCCTGTACTCGATGACCACGTTTCAAGGGGCAAGGCAACAGTGAGGCGTACCCTAGGAGTGGTGTGTGAATTGTGAGTCATTTTCAGTTATTATTTGTCTTGTCATGTATTGGGTGAGCTACGCTTTGATTTTATTTGGGCATTCATTCTTTCATGTGATTAGCAGTTTAAAGGGTGCGGAAATTAAAAGGCGGAAAAAAATAAAGGTCCTACGCTATTACAAGGCGCGGGTCTACATCGCCAAATTAAACCAAGACCCGATTTGAATAAAAGTACGGAAAGTAAAAAAACAGTAAAAAGGTCCTATTTACTATTACATATCCGGAGCAATTACATAATAATCGAACAAATTAAATACGCGCGAATAAAGAAAAAGGGAATTAATTTTTTTGTCTTTTTTTTTTGGTAATTAAATGAAATTGAAAACTAATTAATTATTTTAACTACAAGAAAATATTTTTTGACCTTTTTTATGTTTTTATGAAATAGAATAAAAAAAGAATTAAAAATGTCAAAAGAAAAAGCCTAAGTCTAAATTTGTTTTTATTTATTATGAAAAAAGGTTAAAATTAACTAATTAAACTAATTAATTTGTTAGTATTTTATTTACAAAAATAATTACTAAAGTGAAATTAATAATAATAATAATAATTACATTTTTTTTGTTTTTTTTCTGAATTTATGAAAATAATTATTTGTGAACTAACTAAATAATAATAATAATTAATAAAAGGAAAGAAAATAAGAAAAGAAATGCTAAACCAAGGAGGTGAAGGCCGGATTTTGGAGGTTTTACTCAAAATCATCCTTAGGCATCAAAAATTCCATCTAAGCCCATGGTTGTGATCGTCCATGTCTCCTGATCACGTCTACGCTTATGGTTTGTCCCAATTTCACCTGTAGACAAAATACCTAAAAACAAAACCAACAAACCCTAGGCACGGGTATTGTTATACGAAGCCTAAAAATGAAATTGAATATAGCAGTTACATTGGAAATTAGGCATGGAGTATGAATATGCTATTATTTTCCAGAAAAAGTGCAAGAATGGAGAAACATGATTTCGTGTACAGGGGTGAGTTTGAGACAACTTACAGCGCTTGGTAGTGGATCTTAGGACGCGTTTGTGGTTGCTTTGGCTTCAGGGAGTGGCAAGGAAGAAAGCCACGTGCTTGCTTTGATCTGAAAATGTTTGCAACACCGCTTTAGATCTCTCACTTTTTTGGACAAATTTTGAACTTTTCCTCTGGCCGTTTGTGCACACTCTCCTTTTTTTCTAGGTCCTGAATGAGGCTTGCAAGGCTTGTATATATAGGCTTGGATGAGAATCAGTCACATTAAGGAGCATTTAAGCCTTGCAATGAAATTTTGATTTTCTCCATAATCACCATTGAAATAACTTGCCATATTTGCTCCAAATTTGAATTTTTTGCTTGAAATAGGTCTTGAACGAATTTGGTATATGTTTTATGGTGTATCAAAGCTATTCAAACCACAAAATATCCTCCCATTAATTTTCTTGATTTTTATTTGAATTTTAAAGATTTAAAATGAATTAAATCAAATAAAATTAAACAAAAATAGAAAAATTAATTTTTATTCTTGAAATAAAACATGGGACACGTGGGAGGTATGGAAAAGCTGAATCAAGTGGAAAAAGTGGGCCCCTTTTGTCAAAAAATGAAATTTCAAGGATAAATGATTTTGGCCATTTCACAAAAATTTCCCAACTTCTCCAATGCATATCTTGCTCAATTTTTAAGATTTGATCATGTTCTTGGACATTTTGGAAAGGTATTGAAGTCCTCTAACCAATGTATTTGGTCCCATGTCATTTTGATATACCAATATCAAGTTATGGTCTTTGACTTAAAGTCCCTTTTTGTTGACTTTTGAAAATGACCTATAATGTTGAAATTGATAACTTTTTGTGAGAGCATTTCCTGGACTTGGAATGTGAAGATGAGTTGTAGGAAATGTCTTCCCCTTCAAGATGAGAATTGGATAGAATTTTTCTGATGAACCATGAAAAAGTTATGCCTTGGTCAAGTTACAGTTGACTTTTCAGTTGTCCAAAAATAGAAACTTTTGACACCTTGATGATTTTTGAGCCATTCTTGTGAAATCATGGTCAAGACTTGACCAAATGATGATTGTGGCTTCAAAATAAGATGTTGACCAAAAATTTTGACTTTTGACTGCCAAATGACCATTTTGCCCCTACAGTTGACTGTTGAGCAAATGGGACTTTTGACTGTGCAACTTGACCTTGTAAGCCTTGAAATTTGACATGTAGGTGCTTGACAATGTTTATGAGCATATGGGACTTGATTGAGCCCTTGAAAACTTCAACTTCCTTGCCAGAACCAAAACCCTAATTTTGACTGTTAGGAGGCCATTGGACTGTGCAACCCTTGGGAGATTTTGAAGCATGATCTTAGCAAACCTTGAAGAATATGGGAGGGCAAATTTTGGGGTACAACACTCATGTATTTGAAGAAAAAGTCAAGATTATGAAGACTCAGAGAAGTTCATGGAATATGCACCTTCATTCAAAATCAGAAGTATTCCATCAGAAGAAAGGATTAAAGAAAGAAGATCTTATGGACTCATTTCTAATCAACGTGTCAAAGTCCATCAGAAGACAAGATCAATGGATGATATATTCTCAAGCTAATCTACTCAACAAAAGTAATATACACAAGAAGAAAAATATCATCAAAAGAACCATTATACTCAATAGAATAACTATCGAGACCATTTCTATAGAAACATCATTAGTTCTACGGTATGCTGAATGTTCATCAGAAAGGGAATCAAGTATATTCTAAGGAAAGTGTTACTCTAAGATCAGAAAACATATACTCTTCCAACCAAAATAAAGAAAGGAATTCATGATCAAACAACAAAGATGTAGATGACAATAAGTTGTTGCTTTCAGCTCAATCCAAAGATCAAAATCCAAGGATCAGAAATAAGGAACTCAACATCAAAATCAAATGTACTGATATAATTTGTTACTTCACTTAAAGAAGAAATTACTCATCAGATAATTTGTTGCTTATATATCTGAAGACAATGTTCAAATATCCAAAAGACTATGACTCTACAACAAAGAAGAATCTTCTAGATTATTATCACTCCTCATATCATAAATAATCCAGCAAGAAGAAAAGAAGACAAAGACAATATCAACATATCTTCCAAGCTTACTACTTCAATCAGAAGTAAATCATAAGAAGATAAAGTCTTAAGAAACTTAGCCACAAAGTTTACAGTACAGCCAATATGATTAAAATATTCCACTATTTGCTTACGTATTATCCTATGTTGTCACCCACGATGAAATATTATCGTTACTGTAGCTGGAAAGTGAAAGCGACGTCTTCGTACTACCAACAATCTTATTCTCAAGTCTATATAAAGAGACCTCATTAGCATTTAAATATTGATGAACTATCAACCATTATCACTCTTGAATCAAATTGTTGAAATACTATGAACAACCAAGAGAAAAGAAGAATCATTATTCATATACATCTACAAATATTCTTATACAAAAATATCAAGAATACAAGAGCTACTGCTCATTATTGTATTACTATATTAAGTGATTAAACACAAAGAGTTGTTGCTCAATATTTGTGTGTTAATCTTAGAGTTCTCTATACAAAGAGTTGTTGCTCATTATTTTTATTAGAGACTTTGCTCTTCATAGTTGTGTTAATCTTCTTATTTAAAAGGAAACATTATAAATATATTCTATTGTAATTATGTTAAGAATTGATTATTACCTCAAGTGGCTAGGTTTGTAGTCTGAGACTTGAGAGGGCTAAGGTGTCAGGTAGACTCTTAGACAATTATGGTTAGTCACTAGCGGGTAGCCCGTGCATCTGTAATCTGTTGAGATTAGTGGATTAAGTCCTTGTTGAAAGTGAAATCACCTCACGAGGGTGGACAAGAGTGGCCTAGTTAGAGGTGAAGCTGGATAAACCAAAGTGTCATTTATAGCTTTCCTTAGCTATATTCTTTCTGATTTGTTTACGGATTATTTTTCATAAATTAGGCTATTAGAAAAATCAATTCAAACCCCCATTTCTTATGTTTTTCTCACCATTCAATTGGCATAAGAGCTCCAACTCTTCATTGATTTGAAAATCAAACACTTAACCATGTAGAGAGATCCAGTTGAGAAAAACTTTCTATGGCTATGCCTGCAGACAATAATGAAAGAGATAACTACTTTTCTAATCCTCCTATTTTTGATGGAGAAATATTTGAATACAAATGATAGACTTGAAAGTTTATTTCTAGGTTATGAGGCAGATCTCTGGGATCTGATTATAGAAGGTTATGAGGAACCTATATTTGCTATTGGTATGCTTATTCCAAAAAGAAAAATTAGTGAAGATCAGAAACATCGAAGCAAAAATCATCATAAAGCTAGAACCATTCTTCTCGGTGCTATCTCATATAATGAATATGTGAAAATCACCAAAAGAGAATCAGCTAAAGGGATTTTTTACTCTTTAAGAATGGCACATGAAGGAAATGCTCAAGTGAAGGAAACTAAAGTGTTAGCTCTGACTCAGAAATATGAAGCATTTAAGATGGAAGAAGATGAAACTATTGAGACCATGTTCTCAAGGTTTCAAACCCTAATAGAAGGACTTAAAGTTTTGAACAAAGGATATACAATAGCAGATCACGTGAAGAAGATTATCAGAAGTCTTCCAAAGAAGTGGAGACCAATGGTAATTGCACTAAAGCTCTCCAAAGGTCTGAACAACATCAGTCTTGAGGAGTTAGTAAGTTCTCTCAGGAGTCACGAGATTGATTTAGAAGAATACAAACCTCAGAAAAAGGTCAAAGCCATTGCTCTAAGGTCTAAATTAGAAAAAGAGATCAAGGTAGGAAGACTCAAAGCTCTCAAATCTGAAGAAGAAGAAGAAGAAGAAGATGATGATGATGATGATGATGATGATGAAGACTCTGATGATGATGATGATTGTGATACGGTGGAAGAATCGACTGTTAATACTAGTTTGCGTTTTTTGTTCGCAAATGTCGCGGTAAGCAAGAGTCGCCACTGGCTTTTATTTTATCCAATCAGGAAAAGGAAAAAGAACAGAAAAACCTTTTTCGAGATGTTTCTGAGTACGGGGGGTAGATTATAGAAAGGGAAGGTGTTAGCACCCTTTCCATCTGTGGTTTTCCACGGGCTCTTAGGTACTTGCTCATTTTTAAATTTCTTGTGCGTGCTTGTTTTGAAAAGTTTTGTTTTACTTCGTTTTAACCCTTGTTTATGTCCTCAAGAGTGTTACGAAGTTGTTTTTGAAAACTTTGTTTGGGAAAGTGTTGGTATGAAAAAGTTTTTGTTTGTTTGAGCAAGTATCTAGGAACTAATCTATCTACTCGAAAAAGTTCCGTTCGTTTTCCTTTTAGATAATGCTATCCCATTATTGAGAAATAGGTAGCATCGTTGTTGGAGTTTTAAGGGACATTCAAAGGAACAAATACGATCACAAAAGCAATGTTAGGAAGTGTTAGTAATCATCCTAAAGCCTTAAAGATCTTTTTCCGAGGCAACATCCGAATGGGTCATTTTAGATCTTCCGGGGCTAGAGGACAACCACTAACAAACCCTATACTTCATGACCGTTTACCGAAGGAAACCGGAGTGGGGTAAACCCTAGGAGTGAGCATGTGTGAGTGTATGTTTTCAATTAATTTATCCTTGCACATTTAGGGTTTTCTACTGTATTAATTTTCAGTTAGTCTCTCCATACAATCCTATTAACATACATCTAAGCAGTTTATAGTTTGCGGAAATAAAGTGCGGGAAAATTAAAGTCCTAGCTATTACAAGGTGTTGCACCCCAAAATTTTCCCTCCCATATTCCTCAAGATTTGTCAAGAATGATCCTAAAATTGCTCAAAATTGTTTAAGGGTTGTACAGTCAAATCACTTCCTAAGACAGCTGAAATTAGGGTTTTGGTTATTTCAAGGAATTTGGGGTTTTCAATGGTTCAATCAAGTCTCATAGGCCTATATGCATTCTCTAGCACCTACATGCCAAGTTTCAAGACTCACAGTGCCAATTTGCACAGTCAAAAGCTCCATTTGATCTACAGTCAACTGCAAGGGCAAAATGGTCATTTTGTAGTCAAAAGTCAGAATTTTTGGTCAACATCTTATTTTGAGGTCACAATCATCATTTGATCAAGTCTTGATCATGATTCCACAAGAATAGCTCAAAAATCATCAAGATGCAAAAGTTACTATTTTTGGACAGTAGAAAAAGTCAATTGTACTTTGACAAGGGCATAACTTTTTCATGGTTTATCAGAAAAATTCCATCCAAGGCTCATTTTGAATAGGATGCAATCTCCTACAATCCATCTTCACACTCCAAGTTCAAGAAATGCTATCACAAAAAGTTACCAATTTTTACATTATAGGTCAATTTCAAAAGTCAACAAAAGTACACTTTGAGTCAAAGGACATAACTTGAGATTGGTAAATCCAAATGACATGGGACCAAAGGCATTGGTTAGAGGACTTCAATAGCTTTCCAAAATGTCCAAGAACATGGTCATATGATCAAAATTGAGCATGTTGTGCATTGGAGAAGTTGGGAAATTTTCATGAATTTGCAAAAGTCAACTTTGCTCAAAACATCTTCTTTTTGCTAATGGGCCTCAAATCTCTTCTTCAAACTTCATCCATGACTTATGCACGACCCACCAAGCTTAATTGGATTTATTTTCTTAAATTTATTGATTAATTGGATTTTTAATACATATTAATTCATTTAATTAATTTAAATTATAAGAAAATAGAAGATTTGATTTTTAAATCAATTTGTGAAGCAAATATGATCAAAACATGCTGGCAAATTCGTGCACAAGTCAAAGATACAAAAAAATTCAAATTTGGCAACATTGTTCAATCATGAAAAATCAATAATATTTGATTTTCAATCAAAGATTTAAACATCAATGCACATGGATATTGGCCCAACTTTTTAACCTAATTTGATTCTCCTATATGTATGCAAGCAAACCATGACCTAGAAAACGTGAAAAAGCTGCAGAAACGACCCTGTCAAATTCAAGAAATTTGAAAGAAAAGTGAAAACCTGTTCTTGCAACCTAGGCTAATTCAAGGCAATTTGTCCATCCCAATACATTGCAGGAGGTCCCAGGAGTGAATTGCAATCAAAATCAAGCATCAAAGCTCAAGAAATCGCTGCATACAGTCCCACGGTTTGCACTTTTTATTCAGAATTATATCTCCTAATTCATGCACATTTAACATGTGTTTGTGATTGTTTTGCATTACTAGAGATCATACAAAGCTAATGGCATGATTGAATTGAACTATAACGCCCTGAATCGAAAGATACCATGACTGAATTTCTAGGGTTCTTGAGCTTTTAAATGGGGCTTTTCAATCCAGGAAAAATTGGGACTAATAAGATACATGGTTGAAATCGTGAGGCCAAGACGAACACAACCCATACCTCGCGAAATATTTATGCTTGCTATATTTCTATTCGCTATTTTTCCTTGCAGGAGTTAGTGGAGGTTGAAAACCCCCGCTATCTGATATTATTTACACAAAACCAAGGTTGAAGACGCTGATGTGTTGACATCTGGTTGGCCAATTTGAAAAGTGCGCGCGTTGTTTTTTTTTATTTACAGCATGTTGATTGTTTGACATATAATAATTGCCTATTATTCCACTAACGAATGAAACAGGTTGGTTGAAGTGGCTACGGCGTTGGCATGTGAACACTGGGACCTGGGTTCGAATCCCAGGTCCCCCAAATATTTGTTACAATTTTTTCTTATGTATTCATGTGCAGCACCCCCACGCGTGGTATACTATATAACATTGCTTGATCAAGCGCCAGATGACCATCAGGCCAAATCTGATGGTCACAAGATGATGACTACCATAGTCCCTGGTCAACACACGCGTGGATAATCTCAAAGGTCAAACGAGGCTGGAAGCATAGTGGGCTTCAGAATTGCTGATTATACCTCCTCTTTGGGCCCAACACCCCCCTGAGTTTATTTCTTTTTCTTCTTTTATATTTTTTTCATTTAATTATTTCATTATTAATTATTATTATTATTACTTAATTAACCAAACAATTCATTTTTCCTAATAAATTCAGAAAACTAAAAAACATAATATTTTTTATTTATTAAAATTAATTTCACCTTTTCATTATTTTTGTAAATAAATAATTAATTAATTAATTTAGTTTTAATTAAGTTAATTTTAACCTTTTTTTGCAATAATTTAAAATTAATGTAGAATTAGGGTTTTTAATAACTTTTGACCATCTTTTATTTTTTCCTTACATAACGAAAAACCAAAAAAGTATTTTTATTTTAGTTAATTAATTCAATCATTAATTTAGACTAATTTCTTTAATTCATAAAAATCTCTTTCTTTCTCAAAAAGGGTCAAAACCCTAAAAACTCTCCGATTCAATTTTTCTCGCGCGTGTGATTTTTGTTGATTAATTTTTTATCATATAATTGTATTTTCTCCGAGGATGTAATAGCTTTAATTAGGCCTGTTTATCGCTTTTATTTAATTTCCCGCAATTTACTTTTTTTCAAGGGTTTGTTTTTGGCGATGTAAATACCCGACGCCTTGTAATAGCTTAGTTTTATTTTCCGCAACTATTAACTGCTAGATGTATGCTAACTAGGCTATGCATGACACGATCTCTCTTAAATTAAAATCAATCGTAGCTCACCATAACATGTACAAAGATAACATAACTGAAACCTGACACACTCGCACATGCCACTCTTAGGGTACGCCTCACTTGGTTGCCTCGACGTGGTCATTGAGTATAGGAAGTTTTAGAGGTCGCCCTCCTGTCTAAAGATCAAAGTTGCCTCGAAACGGTTGCCTCGATAAAAAACGATCTAAGACATTAGGGTTACCGCTAAGGCGTCCTACCATTGCTTTAGTGACCACATGTCCCTAAAATCGAATTGACCCGAAAACTCCAACGACGGTGCTACCTACTTCTCAATAGTGGGATGGCACTGTCTAAAGGACATTTACACAGCTTAATTTCTTTTTAGTAGGTAGAGGTTCTTAAGTACTTGCTCTTTCAAAACAAAACAACTTTTCGCACTTACACTTTTCAAACAAAGTTTTCAAACAAACACTTCACACACTCTTGAGGACAGATACAAGAGTTAAATTGAAGTTTTCAAGCAAACTTTTTTCAAAACCCACAAACACAAGAAAAGCAAAACCTTTTGAAAACATAGTGAGCAAGTACCTAAGAGCCCGTGGATAACCACAGATAGAAAGGGTGCTAACACCTTCCCTTTCTATAATCTACCTTCCGAACCCGAGAAACATCTCGAAAAGGAATTTTGTTGTGCTTTTGTCCTTTCTTTGTTGGAGAAAATAAAAGACAGTGGCGACTCTTGCTTACCGCGACATTTTGCGAAACACGAACCAGCATTTCAAAACAGTCAGTTCTATTTCCACCGATCACAGAACTGGCGACTCTGCTGGGGAGATAATAAGTGAGGTGTACCTTAGGATTAGATCACCATGTTTTCAATTGTATGCATTGTATGCTTTAATTTTGTGGGCTTGTATCGGAGTTTTATAGATCCTAACCCGGATCTGGGGGTACCCTTTTTTAGGTAAGTAGCAATAAACTGTGAGGGACCTGTCCGGCGTAGACCGACACGGGTGAAGCAGTAGCTACGTTGGTGTGACACCTTGGTCTGTACCGATATCCCTTGTGTTGGAACGAGGAGAATATGGGTCTTCTGAGGAGTCATTAAGCACCAACTGACCTTAGAACCTTAAATTGACCAACTTGGCCATAGAACAGTAGCAGTATGCTACGCTCATTGAGGCTAAACTCTCGCGATGGTTTCGGCCGCAAGAAAAGGTTGCCAAACTGGAATTATGACCGATTGAGGGTAGTCAGTGATATTGATATCCTCTAGAACCCGGTTACTATTTCTAGGACAGGTCTTAACCAACTGAAACTGAAAGAGGATAGTACCTAAAACTTCATGCCAGCCTGAAATCTAAGGGCTCTTTTGTGTGACTTGTGTGCCTTCACCATGTTTGCCTTTTGTGAATACTTGTGGTGTGCCTTTACCATGACATCATAACATCATAACATTGCATACATCCTGCATAAGGACTAACCCATTTCAAAGACAAGAAGGTTTCATCTTTGCTCTGTTTTGTAGGACATCATGATGCCCATGCGTAGGAATACTATCCGGCTCAACTTTGTTCAACCACCTGCTTTGCTTAAATAATTGGTTGACAGGATTCCAAACACTACTTCCTTCATCAGGAGGCATGGTTCTCTTCTCGGCTTAGTCACCTCAAAGTGGGACCAACAATTGATGAGTGTCCTAGTCCAGTTTTATGATCCGCTATACCATTGTTTCACCTTTCAAGACTTCCAGCTGGTCCCTACCCTGGAAGAATTCTCTGAGTTGCTTGGTATCCCTGTTTTGGAGCAGACTCCATTTACTGGTTGGGAAAAGACTCTCAGGCCTGAAGAGATTGCTGCAGCCCTTCCCTTGACCAAAGAGGAGGTAATGGCTAACTGGGAGACTAGAAGTGGAGTTAAGGGCTTTTTGGCTAAGTTTCTGGTTGGCAAAGCTAATAGTTTCTGGAATGACTTAGACTTCAGGGCGTACGAGGACATTCTGGCTCTCTTAATCTATGGTCTCGTATTGTTTCCAAATCCTGACACCTTTGTTGATGTTAATGCCATAAGGATCTTCATCTCTCGGAATCCTGTACCCACTCTCTTGGGTGATATCCTTTATCAGCTCTATACTCGTACTGCCCGAAGATGGGGAACTTTGCTGTGTTGTGCTCCTTTATTGGCGAGGTGGTTTATTTCGCACCTCCCTAAGTTCGTGCTGAAGAACAAAGAAGGAAGGGGCTGGGCTCATAGGATAATGTCTCTTACTGATAACGACGTTATTTGGACTCTCAGAGGCTTAGATGAGGTGGTTGTCATTGATCGTTGTGGAGAGTATCCTAATGTTCCATTGATCGGAACCCGTGGAGGAATCTCTTATAACCCATGTTTAGCTCTCTGTCAGTTTGGAAGATCCAGAAGAGAAGGGCCTCATGATATGTTGATACCTCATATCGTCTTTGATTTTCAGGTAGATAGTGATGAGCTGCGTTATAGATTTATCAGGGCTTGGGACAGAGTTCACAAAGCTGACCCCCATGAGTTGGGACCAAAAACTTCTCTGCCAATGGAGTCATATTTCAGATGGGTCCGCATCCGTGCCCAGAGGTTAGGTATGCCATACGAAGCTGTCAGGCCTATTACTCTTGAAATTGCTGATAAAGATGGGGTTCCTCCAACTATTCTTCATCCTCATACGCCCACTGATGTTGGCACGCTAAAGAGATCTTGGGCACAACTACAGGAAGAACAGGATTCTTATCGAGAAAGGTTCAACGAACAAGAACAGAAAATCTAGAAGCTGACTAAGCAATTGGAAAACGAGCGGATCCTGAATGATTATATCCGCACTGAGCAGAAGAGGCCATGGGAACAGTGATGGACCTTTGATGTTTCTTTTACAGCTTTTATTTACTTTTCAGTATTTCCATTCTTGTAACGCCTAAGGGCAATTTGTTGAACAATTTAAATTCCAAAGTTAAATCTAATAAAGTGTGTTTCCTTTTTTGTCTACAAATTTGAATCCTGATTGTCTTTGAAAACATAAATCATACGCATTTCATTTCATCATATGCATAACAGGTACCCTTTTTACAGGTCACTTATCTTCTTCGCTGTTTATTTCAGCAATCATCATGTCTACTGAACCTTCCACTGAACAAGCTATCAAGGCCCTCCAGGCCCAGAATGCCCAGTTCCAAGAGTTGGTTATGAGCCTAGCCCAGAGTCAACAGGATTTGAAGACTCTGATTCTGAAAGAGAGGAAGAAGAAGAGGACCGTCTTGTTCAACACTGGACGCAGATTTGGAAATGGACTGCAGAATGAGGTTGATCTGGCTACCTCATCTGTAGGGAAAGACAGCCCACAAGAGAGAAGGGTTCCTAGTCCCGTGGTCTCCGACAACGAGACAGATTATGATGAAGAACAGTACCCTCCTGCTGAGGATAGGTACAAACAGTTGGAGGACCGCTTGAGCGCCATGGAGATACAGAATGTGCCCAGGCTGGACTTTGGAGACCTAGGTTTATCCTCTGGGGTGGTGATTCCCCATAAGTTTAAGGCACCTGCGTTTGCCAAATATGACGGAGCCTCCTGCCTAAAGCTGCACCTCCGGTCATATGTAAGGAAGATCTAACCTTACACTGCTGACAAGAATTTGTGGATCCATTTCTTTCAGGATAGTCTTTCAGGGACTCAACTCGAATGGTTTTATCAGCTGGATGGGGCCAGTATCCGCAACTGGGAAGATTTGGCTACTGTGTTCTATAAGCAGTATCAATATAATTCCGACCTCGCTCCTACGCGTACCTAACTCCAGGGTATGTCACTAGGGACGGGTGAAGGATTTAAAGAGTACGCCCAAAAATGGAGAGACCTTGCCGGAAGGGTGCAGCCACCTTTGACTGATCGTGAGCTGGTTGATATGTTTCTGGGAACCCTGTCTGGTCCGTTCTTCAACCATTTGATTGGAAATTCTTCAGCCGGGTTTATAGACCTTATCTTGACTGGTGAGAGAATTGAAGCTGGTATCAAGGCCGGGAAGATACAGAAGGGTGCCTCCTCGAGCACTAAGAAGAAACTGTTCAAGAAAGAATCTAGTGATGTTTATGGTTCAAGAAGACATAACAGATCTGAACACCGCCCAGCTGTCAACGCGGTGGTCATTTCAAAGCCTGCTGGTGCTCCTCGGCATCACAACCAACAAAGGGGTGAAAGACCTAGAAGGCAGTTCACTCGACTCATCATGACCTTGTCCCAGATATTGCCACAGTTATTGACAACCAATTTGGTAACTCTAAGGGAAGCCCCAAAGAATCTGAATACTACATCACCAAAATATAACCCCAACGCCCGCTGCGCTTATGATTCTGAGAGCCCGGGGCATAATACGGATGATTGCTGGACTTTGAAGAATAAGATCCAAGACTTGATTGATGCAAAAGAGATTGAGTTTGAGGCGCCCGAGAGGCCCAATATTGTGACTGCTCCCATGCCCAAACATGGAGTAAATGTTGTAGAGGAAGACTTGTTTGTATCCTCTGTGGATGATATTGTCACCCTGCTGTTGACTGTCAAGAGGAACCTGTTGCTAGCCAGTTTATTTTCGGGATATAGTGAGGGTTGCCATCTGTGTTCTGTTTCACCTACTGGTTGTCCATCTTTGAAGTCAGGCATCCAAAACCTGATGGATAATAAAGAGATCTTGTTCGAGAAGATTGTTGTTCCTGCTACCCATACTGAAGAAGTTTCCATTGTCACCATTTTCAACAATTCTCCCAAGGCTCCCTCGAGGAAGCCTGTCAAAATTATGCCTGTTCATAAAATTGCACCCATAATCATCACTGTTCCGGGGCCCATCCCCTATACATCCGACAAAGTTGTCCCATGGCACTATAGGGCAGATGTTTATGTTCTTGGAGTTAAGCAAGAGTTTGATACCAATACCGGCATCGGCAACATTATCGGGCCTGCTAAAGTCACTCGCAGTGGTAGACTTTTCTCACCTGATATTGCGCCACCAACTATCCAGAGACCTATTGTCATCACACCTGCAAGTGTGCCTACTTCCCCTCCTAATCAAGTTCTTAGTTCTAACCTTGTTGCCGAGTCATCTGATGCTCGGGGCAAAGGGATCGCCACTGATATGCCTGCCCAGACGGAGGCACCAAAGACCATCAATGTTGAAGCTTCCATGCAGAAGATGGAAGAGATTCTGAGGATCATCAAGAAGAGTGATTATAATGTAGTTGAGCAGCTGGGGCAAACCCCTTCCAAGATTTCTATGTTATCACTGCTGTTGTGTTCAGAGGCCCATGCCAAGGCTCTGATTACCTTCTTGAAGACGGCCCACGTGCCACAAGAGACATCAGTTGATCAGTTTACCGATTGTGTGGCCAACTTAACTGCTGATAATGGTTTGGGTTTCTCCGATGCTGATCTGACGGCTAAAGGGAAGAACCATAATGATGCCTTGCATGTCTCCATCGAATGCAGGGGCACTACTCTTGCACACATGTTGGTTGACACTGGTTCCTCATTGAACGTCTTGCCCAAGAAAGCTTTAGACAGGTTGGATTGCGAAGGGTTGGAGTTAAAGCCCAGTAACATTGTTGTCCGGGCCTTTGATGGGTCTAAAAGGATGGTGCATGGTGAGGTTGATATTCCAATTAGAGTTGGTTCTCAGGTCTTCGATTCTACATTCTACGTGATGGACATTCGACCGTCCTATTCTTGTTTGCTGGGTCGTCCATGGATCCATAAGGCTGGAGATGTGACCTCAACACTCCATCAAAAGCTGAAGTACCCGGTCAAGGGGAAGATTGTGACAGTACAGGGGGAGGAAGAGTACATGGTCAGCCACCTCAACTCGTTCCGGTATATAGAGATGGATGGGGAGTTCATTGAGACCCCATTTCAACACTTTGAAGAGGTTCCTCCGACACTGGCATCAGCTGAGACTGTGATTGAAGATTCTCCTTTGAAGATGGCTTCCTTAAAGGATGCCTGGGCTGTTATTGAGAAGGGTGAGTGCGCAAACTGGGGCCGACTTCCTGATTTCACTCAGAAGAGTGACAAGTTTGGTTTGGGTTTCACTGCAGAAGCTCAGAGGGTTGTTCGTAGTGCAAGGATTGGAAAACCTCCTGTGTTCATCAGCAATTCGGGAGTAAATGCCATCGAAGATGATGTGGAGGAGTCTGAATTCGACAGCTGGATCTACCCTACGACCAACGGTGGACCAAAAAATTGGACGGCAAAGGACTTCGTCCCTATTACTTTTGTTACTCAGTAATGAACTCCTTTGTTTTGAATTTGTAACAGACAATATTGTGAAACTTTATGGCCCGGTGTCTTACCCGTGGCACCGTGGCTTCATTTGTGAGGGCTTTTGTGTGTCATTTTCATATATCATTAATAAAAGCATTAGACGTTTTTTGCATTTCAAATCTTGCGATCCTTGGCTTTCTTTATTATATATTGCAAAACAACTATTTACACAACCTCACATATACAGGTCCCAATCCACTCTGGATCTCACTGGTAACGACTCTGCTATTGCCAGTTATGACTTCGAAAATCCGATCAACTTAGCCGAAGATGAAGGTGAAGATGATTGCGAAGTACCTGGTGAGCTTGCAAGACTGCTACTTCAAGAAGAGAGGGCCATTCAGCCACATGAAGAGCCAGTGGAAACGGTGAATCTGGGTACTGAGACAGACAAAAAGGAAGTCAAGATCGGTGCAAATCTGGAGCTTAGTGTGAAACAACGGTTGATTCAGATGCTGCATGACTACGTGGAAATCTTTGCCTGGTCTTACGAAGATATGCCTGGGTTGGATACCGACATTGTGGTTCATCATATGCCTACCAAGAAAGAATGCCCTCCGATAAAACAGAAGGTCCGCCGTATGTGTCCAGAGATGTCCGAGAAAATCAAAGCTGAGGTTATGAAACAATTTGACGCCGGGTTTCTAGCAGTGACTTCTTACCCTCAGTGGGTTGCCAATGTGGTTCCAGTGCCGAAGAAAGATGGTAAGGTCCGAATGTGTGTTGACTACAGGGATTTGAACAGGGAGAGCCTTAAGGATGACTTCCCTCTGCCTCGCATCGACGTTCTGGTTGACAATACTGCTCAGCACAAGGTATTCTCCTTTATGGATGGTTTCTCCAGTTATAATCAGATAAGATGGCTCCCAAAGACATGGAGAAGACCACTTTTGTTACTCAGTGGGGCACCTTTTGCTACAAGGTCATGCCTTTTGGGTTGAAAAATGTTGGGGCAACATATCAGCGTGCCATGGTTGCTTTGTTTCATGACATGATCCATCATGAGATTGAAGTATATGTTGACGATATGATTGCAAGGTCCCAAAATGAAGAGGAACACCTTGACCATCTACAGAAGCTGTTTGATCGGTTGAAGTTGTACAAGCTGAGATTAAACCCGAACAAGTGCACCTTCGGGGTGAGATCTGGAAAACTACTAGGTTTCGTCGTAAGCGACAAAGGTATTCAAGTGGACCCTGCCAAAGTGAAAGCCATACAAGAGATGCCAGCTCCCAAGACAGAGAAAGAGGTCAGAGGCTTTCTAGGACGGTTGAACTACATTGCCCGATTCATCTCACACCTAACTGCTACTTGTGAACCAATCTTCAAACTACTGAAGAAAGATCAAGTAGTACGTTGGAACGATGAATGTCAGGCCGCTTTCGAAAGAATCAAAGAGTATCTCCAAGAGCCACCCATTCTTATGCCACCAGTTGACGGGAGACCTCTAATCTTATACTTGACAGTACTGGACAACTCAATGGGATGTGTGCTGGGTCAGCATGACGAGTTTGGCTGAAAAGAGCACGCTATTTATTACCTTAGCAAAAAGTTTACCGACTGTGAGACCCGATACTCACTGCTCGAGAAAACTTGCTGCGCTTTGGCATGGGCTGCTCGCCGGCTAAGACAGTATATGTTGACTCACACTACTCTGTTGATTTCAAAAATGGATCCAATCAAGTATATCTTCGAAAAGCCTGCCTTGTCCGGAAGAATAGCGAGATGGCAGATGATCTTGATTGAATATGACATCCAGTACACGACTCAAAAAGCAATCAAGGGAAGTGTGTTGGCAGACCATTTGGCACATCAGGCAGTGGATGATTACTAGTATATGAACTTTGAATTTCCAGACGAGAATATCATGGTAGTGACTGATTGTGAAATACCTGGACCGGATGAAGGACCTGAGGAAGGATCCCGATGGTCTATGCACTTTGACGGAGCCTCAAACGCTTTGGGTAACGGTATCGGCGCTATGATCATATCCCCTAAAGGCTCTCATACTCCACTCACCGCCCGACTATGTTTCAACTGCACCAACAACATGGCAGAGTATGAAGCATGCATCATGGGTCTTCGAGCTGCAATTGACCTAAGGATCAAGTTTCTGAGTGTCTTCGGAGATTCCGCTCTCGTGATCAGTCAGATCAAAGGCGAGTGGGATACAAAACACCCAAATCTTATTCCTTACAAGGAGTATGTATTGACGTTGCTTCCCCACTTCGAGGAAATAACCTTTGAACACTTCCCAAGAGAGGAGAATCAGTTGGCGGACGCGCTAGCTACGACGTCTTCTATGTTCAAAGTCAAATGGGACAACGAGGCTCCCCGGATCATTATTTGGAAATTGGATGAACCTGCACATTGCTGTGATCTTGAGACCGAAGAGGTAACAGAAAAGCCTTGGTATCATGAAGTAAAGAGGTACCTTGAAACTCAAGAATACCCCGAGGGTGCATCTTTTAATGACAAGAAGTTTCTGAGAAGATTCGTGGCAAAGTTCTTCCTCAGCAACGACATTCTTTACAAACGTAACCATGATTCAACCTTACTGCGTTGTGTGGATAAGACTGAAGCAGAAAGGATCATGGCAGAGCTGCATGAAGGTACCTTCGGAACTCATTCCAGTGGACATACCATGGCAAAGAAAATCCTTCGGGCAGGATATTACTGGTCCACAATGGAAGCCGACTGTTATCAGCATTCCCGGACATGTCACAAGTGCCAGATCTATGCTGATAAGGTGCACATTCCTCCAGTTCCTTTGAACGTCTTGACAGCACCTTGGCCTTTTGCAATGTGGGGCATCGATATGATCGGCGAGATCAGACCTACGGCATCCAATTGGCATCGCTTCATCCTGGTAGCGATTGATTACTTTACGAAGTGGGTTGAAGCAGCTTCCTTCGCCACGGTAACCAAGAACGTCGTGGCACGGTTCATTCGACACAACTTGATCTGTCGATACGGTGTACCAGAGAGGATCATTACGAACAATGGTACCAATCTTAACAACAAGATGATCACTAAGCTCTGCGAGCAATTCAAGATACAACACCACAACTCGTCTCCCTACCGGCCGAAGATGAATGGGGCTGTAGAAGCAGCTAACAAGAACATTAAGAAGATTGTGCAGAAGATGACAGTGACATACAAAGATTGGCACGAGATGTTACCATTTGCGCTTCATGGGTACCGTACCTCAGCTAGGACGTCAACAGGGGCAACACCCTACTCCTTGGTATACGGCATGGAGGTAGTCCTGCCCATTGAAGTTCAGATCCCCTCTCTCCGGATCATGAAGGATGCAGGTTTGAGCAAAGACGACTAGATCCAGACCCGGCTTGATCAACTAAACCTAATCGACGAAAAGAGACTCACTGTTATTTGTCATGGTCAGACGTACCAAAAACGGATGATCAAGGCATTTAACAAGAAAGTCAGACGACAAGAGTATCAAGTCGGGGACCTGGTAATCAAGCGCATCATTCTACCTCAAGGTGATCCCAGGGGCAAATGGACCCCTACGTACGAAGGGCCGTTTGTGGTTAAGAACATCTTCTCAGGAGGAGCAATGATTCTAACCACCATGGATGGTGATGACCTTCCTCATCCAGCCAATGCAGACATAGTGAAAAGATACTACACATAATCAAAGACCCGCTAGATCGACTGGCCTAGGCAAAAATAAGGGCTTCCCGGCGAACAAAAAGGGTTCGGGCAAAAATAAGGGATGAAAATAAAAAAAATCTGTACACCCGACAAGTCGAAAACCTGAAAAGGAGGCTTGGGCAAAAATGGGTATCCTGGTGGACTGAAAACCCGAAAGGGAGGTCCAGGCAAAAGTTAGGGATAAGCGTAACACTATGTCTCATTGGATCACCCTGCATCCAGACGTTGGTATCAAATATCAGGCTCATACGGCACCAATCAATCAGATTCATCTCCAACTAAGCAGCAAAGTGATGAGATGCTTGAAGACATAAAGGCGATAGCAGAGTTGGAACCCAGTGGGATTATTCACATAGTTGTTTTGTTTTCTTTTTACAAATCATATAAATCCTATTTGTCCGGCGGTGTTCTCTTACTAGGACGTCAGCCTCTTGTACAAAAACGCCTATTTACAGGCAAACTTCAAAATCAATACAAGTTTCATTTTTTAGACCAAATTGCAAATTGTCTTTTCCTTTATCTGTTTTGTTTTGCAAAGAACGTCCAATGTTCATTTTTGATATATGCATTTGACATTAATTGCTGCTCATAAATATTTACATGCGAAACAAAGGACTAATTACAGGTGACATCGGAAGTAGGGGCAATAAGAATTGTCTAAGCGATCTAGTTGCTCTGTCCACCAAGGTACCAAGGTAGGTTTGGCTGAAGAATATGACCAAGATACCTTCACTCCCCAAGAGTAAGACCGTAATGGTAGCTCTCCCCACTGAGACTTGCAACTATGAACAAATCAGCAATACTCTCCCCCAAGCAGAGTTGGTCTACCATCAGCCCTAAAAAAGTTGGGTATCCCCAGTAGGTCTTAATATTCCCCAGCGGAGTATACAGATATTCCCTCAGCAAGTATCCCCGACAGTCTTAATATTCCTCAACAGAATATAAGAATGTTCCCCAGCGAAATACAAAATACCCCCAGTGGAGCCATTTCCCAACACAGTCTAAAAAAGGCTTCCCCGCCAGAGTTGAATCATCTTCCCCAGTAGATTCTGGAAGCTTGTCCCCTGCAGAGTGCAAATGTATCTTCCCAGCCATATTCAGAAGGTTATCCCCACAAGAGTCTAACTGGGTTATCCTCAGCAAGTTGCAACGGAAAGATCATCCTCAGTGAAGTTCTTTTTATCCCCAGCGGAGTTCATCATCAAAATCCCCAATAGAGCTTATCAACGGAATCCCCAGCGGAGTTTATCGTTAAAATCCTCAGCAAAGCATCTCCTCCTCACAGAGTAATTCCCCGCAGAGTAATCTCTTCACCAGTTTATTCCCAAACGGAGTCATCCTCTCCTGCAAGTTTATCATCTTCGTTCATCATCCCCAGTGGAAGCGAAGAATTCAACATCATTCTCCAGCAGCTATCCGGGATTTATTTTCCCCAGCTAAAACATCACATTTCCATACATCATGATACATGCATAAACGCATCATATAATACAATCTCATTTATATTGAGAACATCATTGCTCGACCCATATCATGCATTGCATACGACTGACCTTTGCTTTTCAGGAAAGATACAGTTAAAGTTCTCAGCAATCAAAGGAGACAAATTCAGTCAAAGGAGACAAATTCAGTCAAAGGAGACAAATTCAGTCAAAGGAGACAAATTCAGTCAAAGGAGACAAATTCAGTCAAAGGAGACAAATCCAGTCAAAGGAGACAAATCCAGTCAAAGGAGACAAATTCAGTCAAAGGAGACAAATTCAGTCAAAGGAGACAAATCCAGTCAAAGGAGACAAATTCAGTCAAAGGAGACAAATTCAGTCAAAGGAGACAAATCCAGTTAAATCGATTCCTAAAGATTTTTCTGAAGCCAGTCAATGGAGACAAAACCAGTTAAATCGATTCCTAAAGATTTTTCTGTTCTGAAGACAGTCAATGGAGACAAAACCAGTTAAATCGATTCCTAAAGATTTTTCTGAGGCCAATTCAGTCAATGGAGACAAAACCAGTTAAATCGATTCCTAAAGATTTTTCTGATGCAAAGTCAGTCAATGGAGACAAAACCAGTTAAATCGATTCCTAAAGATTTTTCTGATGCGAAGTCAGTCAATGGAGACAAAACCAGTTAAATCGATTCCTAAAGATTTTTCTGATGCTAATTCGGTCAAAGGAGACAAACCCAGCTAAATCGATTCCTAAAGATTTTTCTGAGGCAAAGCCAGTCAATGGAGACAAAATCAGTTAAATCGATTCCTAAAGATTTTTCTGAGGCAAAACCCGTTAATAGAGACAACCCGTCAATAGAGACAACCCGTCAATGAAGATAACCCGTCAATGAAGACAACCCGTCAACGAAGACAAAACCACCTACCAACAATCTCCAAATGGCATCTGTAAGCCCACTCCCGACATCACAATGCTGATATTACACCATGCGAGTGCAAATTTCTGGGCACTTTGGTGTTCAATCATCTTCCACCTTCGGATCACGAAAGGCATGCAAGACAATCTACATCCTTAACTTTAAGAAGATTGAACAGGGGCAACTGTTGCACCCCAAAATTTTCCCTCCCATATTCCTCAAGATTTGTCAAGAATGATCCTCAAATTGCTCAAAATTGTTCAAGGGTTGTACAGTCAAATCACTTCCTAAGACAGCTGAAATTAGGGTTTTGGTTCTTTCAAGGAATTTGGGGTTTTCAATGGTTCAATCAAGTCTCATAGGCCTATATGCATTCTCTAGCACCTACATGCCAAGTTTCAAGACTCACAGTGCCAATTTGCACAGTCAAAAGCTCCATTTGATCTACAGTCAACTACAAGGGCAAAATGGTCATTTTGCAGTCAAAAGTCAGAATTTTTGGTCAACATCTTATTTTGAGGTCACAATCATCATTTGATCAAGTCTTGATCATGATTCCACAAGAATAGCTCAAAAATCATCAAGATGCAAAAGTTTCTATTTTTGGACAGTAGAAAAAGTCAACTGTACTTTGACAAGGGCATAACTTTTTCATGGTTTATCATAAAAATTCCATCCAAGGCTCATTTTGAAGAGGATGCAATCTCCTACAATCCATCTTCACACTCCAAGTTCAAGAAATGCTCTCACAAAAAGTTACCAATTTTTACATTATAGGTCAATTTCAAAAGTCAACAAAAGTACACTTTGAGTCAAACGCCATAACTTGAGATTGGTAAATCCAAATGACATGGGACCAAAGGCATTGGTTAGAGGACTTCAAGAGATTTCCAAAATGTCCAAGAACATGGTCATATGATCAAAATTGAGCATGTTGTGCATTGGAGAAGTTGGGAAATTTTCATGAATTTGCAAAAGTCAACTTTGCTCAAAACATCTTCTTTTTGCTAATGGGCCTCAAATCTCTTCTTCAAACTTCATCCATGACTTATGCACGACCCACCAAGCTTAATTGGATTTATTTTCTTAAATTTATTGATTAATTGGATTTTAATACATATTAATTCATTTAATTAATTTAAATTATAAGAAAATAGAAGATTTGATTTTTAAATCAATTTGTGAAGCAAATGTGATCAAAACATGCTGGCAAATTCGTGCACAAGTCAAAGATACAAAAAATCCAAATTTGGCAACATTGTTCAATCATGAAAAATCAATAATATTTGATTTTCAATCAAAGATTTAAACATCAATGCACATGGATATTGGCCTAACTTTTTAACCTAATTTGATTCTCCTATATGTATGCAAGCAAACCATGACCTAGAACACGTGAAAAAGCTGCAGAAACGACCCTGTCAAATTCAAGAAATTTGAAAGAAAAGTGAAAACCTTTTCTTGCAACCTAGGCTAATTCAAGGCGATTTGTCCATCCCAATACATTGCAGGAGGTCCCAGGAGTGAATTACAATCAAAATCATGCATCAAAGCTCAAGAAATCGCTGCATACAGTCCCACGGTTTGCACTTTTTATTCAGAATTATATCTCCTAATTCTTGCGCATTTAACATGTGTTTGTGATTGTTTTGCATTGCTAGAGATCATACAAAGCTAATGGCATGATTGAATTGAACTATAACGCCCTGAATTGAAAGATACCATGACTGAATTTCTAGGGTTCTTGAGCTTTTAAATGGGGCTTTTCAATCCAGGAAAAATTGGAACTAATAAGATACATGGTTGAAATCGTGAGGCCGAGACGAACACAACCCATACCTCGCGAAATATTTATGCTTGCTATATTTCTATTCGCTATTTTTCCTTGCAGGAGTTAGTGGAGGTTGAAAACCCCCGCTATCTGATATTATTTACACAAAACCAAGGTTGAAGACGCTGATGTGTTGACATCTGGTTGGCCAATTTGAAAAGCGTGCGCGTTGTTTTTTTTATTTACAGCATGTTGATTGTTTGACATATAATAATTGCCTATTATTCCACTAACGAATGAAACAGGTTGGTTGAAGTGGCTAAGGCGTTGGCATGTGAACACTGGGACCTGGGTTCGAATCCCAGGTCCCCCAAATATTTGTTACAATTTTTTCTTATGTATTCATGTGCAGAACCCTCACGCGTGGTATACCATATAGCATTTCTTGATCAAGTGCCAGATGGCCATCAGGCCAAATCTGATGGTCACAAGATGATGACTACCATAGTCCCTGGTCAACACACGCGTGGATAATCTCAAAGGTCAAACGAGGCTGGAAGCATAGTGGGCTTCAGAATTGCTGATTATACCTCCTCTTTGGGCCCAACACCCCCTTGGGTTTATTTCTTTTTCTTCTTTTATATTTTTTTCATTTAATTGTTTTATTATTAATTATTATTATTATTATTACTTAATTAACCAAACAATTCATTTTTCCTAATAAATTCAAAAAACTAAAAAATATAATATTTTTTATTTATTAAAATTAATTTCACCTTTTCATTATTTTTGTAAATAAATAATTAATTAATTTAGTTTTAATTAAGTTAATTTTAACCTTTTTTGCAATAATTTAAAATTAATGTAGAATTAGGGTTCTTAATAACTTTTGACCATCTTTTATTTTTTCCTTACATAACGAAAAACCAAAAAAGTATTTTTATTTTAGTTAATTAATTCAATCATTAATTTAGACTAATTTCTTTAATTCATAAAAATCTCTTTCTTTCTCAAAAAGGGTCAAAACCCTAAAAACTCTCTGATTCAATTTTTCTCGCGCGTGTGATTTTTGTTGATTAATTTTTTATCATATAATTGTATTTGCTCTGAGGATGTAATAGGTTTAATTAGGCCTGTTTATCGCTTTTATTTAATTTCCCGCAATTTACTTTTTTTCAAGGGTTTGTTTTTGGCGATGTAAATACCCGACGCCTTGTAATAGCTTAGTTTTATTTTTCGCAACTATTAACTGCTAGATGTACGCTAACTAGGCTATGCATGACAAGATCTCTCTTAAATTAAAATCAATCGTAGCTCACCATAACATGTACAAAGATAACATAACTGAAACCTGACACACTCGCACATGCCACTCTTAGGGTACGCCTCACTTGGTTGCCTCGACGTGGTCATTGAGTATAGGAAGTTTTAGAGGTCGCCCTCCTGTCTAAAGATCAAAGTTGCCTCGAAACGGTTGCCTCGATAAAAAACGATCTAAGACATTAGGGTTATCGATAAGGCGTCCTACCATTGCTTTAGTGACCACATGTCCCTAAAATTGAATTGACCCGAAAACTCCAACGACGGTGCTACCTACTTCTCAATAGTGGGATGGAACTGTCTAAAGGACATTTACACAGCTTAATTTCTTTTGAGTAGGTAGAGGTTCTTGAGTACTTGCTCTTTCAAAACAAAACAACTTTTCGCACTTACACTTTTCAAACAAAGTTTTCAAATAAACACTTCATACACTCTTGAGGACAGATACAAGAGTTAAATTGAAGTTTTCAAGCAAACTTTTTTCAAAACCCACAAACACAAGAAAAGCAAAACCTTTTGAAAACATAGTGAACAAGTACCTAAGAGCCCGTGGATAACCACGGATAGAAAGGGTGCTAACACCTTCCCTTTCTATAATCTACCTCCCGAACCCGAGAAACATCTCGAAAAGGAATTTTGCTGTGCTTTTGTCCTTTCCTTGTTGGAGAAAATAAAAGACGGTGGCGACTCTTGCTTACCGCGACATTTTGCGAAACGCAAACGCGAACCAGCATTTCAAAACAGTCAGTTCTATTTCCACCGATCACACAAGGCTTTTACAGATACATAATTATCTTGGACTAAAAATAAAAATGTGGAATTGAAAACCCTAATTACTATTACAAACTCGGAGCAGTTACAATAATAATAAAAAGGAAATTAAAAGCGTGCGGCGAATTAAATGCGAGAATAATTTGCAAAACCTAAAAAATCTAATTGAAAAATATTTAGGTTATTTTTTGAGAAAAATTAGATTATGTACAAAATTAAACCCTAATTCTAATTATTTTTAATTATGAAAATAATTAAATTGCCCTAATTTTAATTAAACTAATTAATTAAAGAAATGGAATATTTTTATAAAAATAAATGATTTTTAATGTTTTTATGATTTTTTTGATTAAATAAAAAATGATTTTTTGTGTTATTTTTGTAAAAGAAGTAATTAATAAATAATTAAAAAAGAAATAAAGAAAAGAGAAAAGGAACTTGGGCCTGTGATGAAAGCTGGATGGGAGGTTTGTCGCCTGAATTTCATTGAGCCCAAATCCTTTGGCCCAATCAAGCGTTTGGATCCAGTGTTGGCCATGTTTGAGGGTTCACCATGGTCTGCATGTGTTGAGTGTTAGATCCGGATATGATGAGATCTTGTGGTATGGTGATGGAAGTGCATGAGGAGCGCACAGGTACCTGGAGCATTGGATCTGAAGAGATAAATTATTGAAAATTAACTTTGCAAAAGGGCTGGATCGAACCCACCCCCTTTTGGACTAAAGCCTTATCCTGCCATGCCTTGCCAACTGAACTAAGCGTGTTAATTGTTAACAAAATAATACAAAATAAATATAAGGCAAATAAAGATCTATGGCCACATTTCAAAAACGCGCGCGCTGTAGGTTTTCAATGGTTTGAATGGACGAATCAGTGAGCACCACGCCATCACCTTCTTCAGGGATCCGTCATTTTAGATGGGGAACTTTTACCTACAGCATTTTTTCCATCACTATAGGTTGTAGTGACGGATTTTATTCGTAACTAAAAACCTGCAAAATTCAAAAACGCAGCACAAGCAGAATAAATTAAAACTAAAGGCATGAATCAATTGCAAATCATCTTCTGAACATGATAGTACCCTTAATTTTGTCCAATTTTGCCTTTATATAGAATTCCCAATTTGGGACCTTAAAACCCTAACAATGGCATCGTGCCATTCCTGCACTTAAACTTCAATCAAACCAATCAAAAACATTGCAAATATGATAGCAAACATGGATATATGATCAAAACATGTTTATGATGGATAAATCATTGAAAATGAATCTTGAAAAAAGATGCAAACCGTGGCACCGTGAGGCGTGATTTCTGAAGGTTTTAAGGCTTGAAGATGATTGTAATGGCTTCAGAAGATGTCCAGGAACGCTTTGCTGGCCTTGGAATTGCTTGAAACGGCCTGTAGAATCGAAACTGACCTGCACTTTTTTGACAAAAAATTGAGACTTGTCCTCCTTCTTTCACGACCCCAATCCTCTTTTTCATGCTTTGTAAATGTTGTGTATATATCATAGAATGATTTAGGTTAACAAAAACTGATCATATCTTTGCAAATTATGGAGATTTGATTTCATTCTTTGTCTTGTATGATTTATTTCCAAAATAGACCAAATTAAGATCTTTTCCAATCAATTGGTCTTGCACGAATTTTTTGATTTGCTAGTTGTTCATGGACTCATAATATGCTCATAAAATCAAATCTTTGATTTTATTTGATTATTCTACTATTTAAATTGATTTATTTTGATTTAAATGGATAAAAAATCAAAATAAATAAAAATAATTATAAAATAATAGGTGAATAAGACCAGGGTTCGTGGGCCATCTTAGGAACAAGTTTCAAACAAGAAAACATGGGCCCATTTGACAAAAAATGCACTTTTGAGCATATTTGACTTTTGGCAATTTTACAAAAATGGTCAACTTTGACAAGGCATATCTCCTCCAATTTTAACCCTAGAGAGGTGTTCTTGGACTTTTTAGAAAGCTTAGTATGTCCCCTAAAACAAACCTTTTAGTTTCATCTCAATTGGGTCTTCCATGTTCATGTAAGAAGCTTTGACCCAAAAGGTGGTTTTGTTGACTTTTCAAAAGGACCTATAATGTAGAAATTCATATCTTTTGATGAGTGCATATTTTGAACTTGTGGGATGAATATGAGTTGTAGGAAACTGGATTCTCTTCAAAATGATCCTTGTATGAGAAATTTCTGATAAAGTATGAGGAAGTTATGCTTGGTCAAAGTTTGGTTGACTTTTCCTAAGAAACCCTAATTTAGCAACTTTTGGGTTTTGATGAATTTGGGGCATTCCTTGAGGAATCATGATCAACCCTTGATCAAATGATAGATATCACTTCAAAATGTTGATGTTGACCAAAAATCTTGAAGTTTGACTGTATGTGGGCCACAATTGACTTTTGACCTAGTATAGTTGATTTTTAGGCATTTGGGCAATTGATTGAGCAAACTTCTTGTGCAAGGCATGAAACTTGACATGGGTGATCTTGAGAACATATTGGGACCAAGGAAAGAATTTTGGACCCTTGGACTTCAACCATCTTGATGAGGAGTGAAACCCTAGTTTGAAGCTTGTTGCCTTAGGAGGAGGATTTGTCTAGTCAATCCTTAGTCATCCTTGAGCAATTGAGGACCTCTAGAGACATGTCTTGAGTAAAATGAGAGGGCAAATTTTAGGGTACAACAACTGCCCCTGTTTAATCTTCTTAAACCTGAGGATGTAGATTGGTTGTCTGCCTTTCGTAATCTAAAGGTGGAAGATGATTGAACACTAGAGTGCCCAGAAATTTGCACTCGTCTGAAATAATACTTGGCTGTGTAGGTAATATCGGGAATGGGCTTACAGATGCCATTTGGAAAAGATGACGGAAGATCGTCGGAGATGGGCTTAAAGATGCCATCTGGAAGATATGACAGAGAGTCGTCGGAGATGGGCTTAAAGATACAATGTAGATATCATGCTTCTGATGTTGTGCATGTTCTGATATTTTCATGCATCTGTGTGCTTAAGTAGAGAACGAATCAGTTCAGAACTTGCCTCTGACTTTTGGTTCTGACTTCTGAAATGCTATGACACTTGTTGAAACTGTCCTAGGCATGCCTTCTGTTTTTTGGAAAAATAACCAAATTGCAGATGTTCTGACTAGCACGGAGGGAGACCAAGTTCTGACTTTGACGCCAGAACTTCTGGGGCTTGTTTTGTCATCAGTAATATCAGAACTTTTGAAAATTATTGTGTGCTCAGCAGGGTCAGAACTTCTGACCCCATACATTTTCACTAACAGGTTTCTGTTTTGCAGCGTACCAGGGTCAGAACTTCTGACCTATACATTTTTACTAACAAGTTGATGTTCTACAGCAGGTCAGGGTCAGAACTTCTGACTTCCTATCAGTAGCACGCTGACCCCCTCCTTCTTTCTTTTTTCTTCCCCTTGTTATTTTTATTTATTTTTCTCGCTGGTACTCCCCATTCATAAGTGCGTACCCCCACCCCCCTAAATATTGTAATAGCGTAGGACTTTACATTTCCGCATTTTATCGCTTTCAAATGTAAATGCTAACAATTAGGATATGTATGGCAAGATAAAATCAGTGAAATAGAAAATCCTAATTCAAGATAAAATCATGCATGTAATCAAACACACTTGCACACAAACACCCTTAGGGTTTCTCCACTTGGTTGCCTTATACAAAATAGCCATGTTACGCATGAAAAGTATCTTGGTAAAACAAACAAAATCAAAAGATTATAGTCCCTCGATGACGCTATTCAAAGTTGCCTTACAAAATGATCTTAGTCCCTCGAAATGCTAAGATACTTTGCAACATTGCTAATCATGGTTATACGATGGCCCACGCCCGTCCCGTAATACATCCGAAGATAGGGTTGATTACCAAACCAACGGTAAGACGACAATGTCAAAGGAATAGAAAATGAACAAGAAAGACATTTGAGTAGGTAGATTGCTTCTAGCTACTTGCTCTATTCTCAAACAACTATCCTTGCTATTTTCGAAAATACACACACACAAAACAACTTACAAGCATTGAAAACATTTTCAAAAAAAGACAAACATCTTTATATACATTCTTACGAACGAGAATCATTACAAAGATTGCCTAAACGAATGGCCTCTTTTTACAAAATACTTTCAAAAACCACACCAAACACATTTTCAAACAAACAAAAGCAAGTGGTCTAGCAAGTAACTAAGAGCCCATTGAAAACCATGGATGACAAGGGTGCTAATACCTTCCCTTTTCATAATCTACCCCCTGAACTCAAGAAAACATCTCAAAGGTCTTTCCTGTGCTTTTTCACCTTTCCTTTTGGATAAAAGAAAAGTCGGTGGCGACTCTTGCTAACCGCAACATTTGCAAACACAAACGCAAATCCTCATGTCAGTTCTCCCACCGTATCACACCTGTGTTACGGGGCAGGATTGAATTTATGATGTTTTTATGATGTGTGACACTATAGTGTGGTGATTTTAAATTAAATTATTTAAATTAGTTTGTTGAGTTTAGAAGGGTGTTGCAACCACGACTTTGAAGTCAACATGTTTTTTAGTCTCAAATGAGAAGACTCCACCCTAAAAATCATAAATAGAATAACATGTTTCAAAAATATTATCGAAACATAAACATGCATAATAATGAAATCAAATTGTCACGATCTGTGAACTTGTTTGTCATTTTGTTCTCTAAATGAGTGACTTTGTTAGTCCACTCAGCAACAAAACTTTCTTTATAAGGTATTAACCATGTTTCATTTACACAACAAATAATGGAATATCACCACAAACACTTTCAAAGTGCTTGAAGTGTACATCAAACTCATTTTATGTATTTGAATACATAGTGTTGTTTCATTGATCCATGACATGTTCTTGTCTTTTTGATTTCACGTGTTCTTTATATTTCATGCTCACGTTTTTTGAAATATGGAACATACACAACAAATGAGTTGCATTTGGAAACACGGATTCTATGACATTCATTAATGCAAGTTCTCAGTCCGTCACCATAATATTTGGTAGCAATTTCTCTGAACATAACAACTCTTTGATCTTCTCCATTACCTCGGTGAAGTTCTCCTCCCTTTTTTAGTGGTGAAAAGTTGAGTTTAAGCTATTTATTAACTTAAATCACAAAGTGAAATTCTCCATCGAACTTTATTTTTCCAAAAGGAATGGGAAAAGATCGAATAAAACCCACAAAAGAATAGAGATAAAGGTATGAGGGTCGATTATGCAAAGGAAAGGTATTAGCATCCTAAACATTCATTGTACTCAACAAGATCCACTATGTTTGTTCTAATAAAAGAGTGTGTTATCTAAAGACTTGCTTCCTAAAGGAATGCATGAATGAATTATTAAAGAACAAGAAGAAAGTTTTTTATTATTACGCTCGTCTCAATTTTATAACCTCGAGCCTACGTATCTCGAAAGAATCAGAGCACCGTAGTTCTTCTAAAAAAAATTGGTTTGTTGTATTTTTTTTATGAAAGACGTATTATTGTATTCGAGTGGGAAACTCAACTTACTACCCACAATTATGAGTAATGAGCATTTGTATTATCTTGAGGTGGAGGTTTTTTGCTTGGATTGAAATCAAAAAGACAATCACTCAACACCTGAGTGGAAAATGTCATCGCTTCACTATATATTATAGAAGTATAGTAGTTTGTATTACTACAAGAATCAACAAGAGTCTAGTTTTTAAGAAAATATTTTAAAGAGAAAAATGCATAAAGGGCACAAAATTATTTGAATGAGTTGAAGTAATTTGTTACCTTGAAAAAGGATTTGGTGATTTGAACCACATTAGAGACTATGAATGAGAGGAATAACAAGGTTAGGAATGTACCTCCTCATCCTTCTCCCGTTACTTAAAGCTCATAACATATGGTTCACCTCTTTATTATTAAGTTTTTTTTAAACTTGATAGAGAAAAATAAATTATTTGTTTTAAATGCAATGTAAAAGGGGAAACAAAATCTAAGGGGGAAACTCAAGTCCTAATGTTGTCATGCAATATGGTCTTAGAGTTGGGATATCAAAGGGAAACTACCTATTAGTTAACATGCATCATGGACCTAAGGCAGAAAGGATTGAGAGACTACTATCTAATGTTATCATGCTTGATTTAGAAACCTAAGGTCTATTCAATTCATATCTTGAACAAGATGGAATCAAACTCCTAAGGGTACATGTGAGCACAAGTGTAACACCCCAATTTTCTTTATTAATTATTTTATTATTTAATTTTCATGTTAGTTATTATTTGGTTTGATAATTATTTAATTATTTGAATTTTGTATGATTATGTGAATAATTAATTTAATTGGAACAAGTGTGTATTATATGTTATTGGGTTATTGAGTGTGAGAATAGTAAAATACATATTTGAGCCTTATGTTTCATTGGAATGGATGAGTGAAGTTAAGCCCATCTAGAGTTAGTAAGAGTTAAACAAAATAAAGAAATATAGAATTAGAAAGAGAAAGTGAAGAAAATAAGAGAAGAAAAGAGAAAGGAGAAAAAGGAGAAAAGGGAGAAAAGGAAGAAAAGGAGAAGAGAAGAGGATAGAACCCTATAGAATTTACATCCAAGGTAAGTTTGGGTATTCATTGATTTATGGGTGTATATAATGGTGTGTGATGGGTAGTAACATGAAATTAGAAATTTATTCTTCAATTTTTAGATTTTGATATGTTAGGGTTTGAATGTAGAATCATGAAATTGATGTTGAAAATCATGTTTTGATGTTAGTATTTGAAGCTATAAGTTAGATATAGGTTATAATACATTTAATTGGTTAAATATATGTGTTTGAATGGGATCTGGATGGAAAAATTTGTAGGAAGGAGAAGCTGATCGTAGCAAAAAAAATTTGTATTTTGTAGAGGCCGCTTAGCGCGGTCTCGAATACAAAAATTATTACTTTATAAAACTGTTTTGAATTATGTATGCTTATGATTTATTATTGATTTACATGAATTTTAATAATTTATTTAATGTGTTTTGAATTGGTTTTGAATGACTTTTGATGAGAAATATGATACTTAATTTTGTGTATGAGAATGATATGAAATGATGATGAATGTAAATAACATGATTAGAATCTATTTTCCACATGTTATAATAATGTGTTGAGATGATCAATGCTATGAGAATGTATTGTGTGTGATTGCTGACATGAAATATGTATGTTGTGAAATTTGGTGAAGATAATTCATATATGTTGAATTATGTGAAATATGCTTGTATGATTAAGATATGGAGATGATCTTAATTTCTTATTTATATTGAGATTTCACATGCATCATTTGTGTCAAGAGGCAATATTTGGTAATTCCGTGGGAATTATTGACTTGTCCTAAACTGGAGATGGGGTTTGAAAGCTTAGATAATGAGCTTTTTGGTGGTTATCTGTCTTGGAGATATGTGCCCAGTAGGACCGGTAAGGATAAAAGTCGGTACCACATACATATTGTATTAAGTTGCATTGGAGTCACATTTATCTATGTGAAATGTTTAATTGGTGTGCATTATGTGATATTGGTGTGAATGTTACATATGTGGTATTTGTAATTGCTTATCTTTGAATCAGGAATCATTGAGCAATGTTGTATATACAATCATGTGAATTGTGTTATAATGTGTTGAATACATGATTATGTGAAGTATGATGAATTCAATTGATGTATGTATGTTATTTAATTACTTATTATTATATATTTCTATAATGATATGAATTCTCACCCTTCAGTTGAAATTATGTTTTATACGACATTGCTCAGGTACCGAGGATAGCGGTAGTGCTGTTAGAAAGGAGTAGTTGGAGGAGCTAGTCATTTATTTATCTATTTTACTAGGTAGTGAGTCATGCTATGGTCTATGTAACACGGGGAACGTTTGGATTCATGTTATTTTTATTATATTCATGTTTATTTGAGAGATGTTGTTATACTCTCTGAATATTTATGTTGGATTGAGATGTATGTGATGATGGCCTTTAGTGCCTAATACTTTATGTTATGATTGTTAGTATCAGATTTCAATCATTAGTATTATTATTTTGAGTTGAGAATTATTCTGCTGCGAGATGCATATGTGTTATTGTATGGAACATGATTCTAAATGCATGTTATGAATACGACCAGTGTATTTGTGTTGTTGTCATGAAGTAAATGAGACACCCTCGTCTGATATGCATTCTAATTTACTCTGATTATTGCATATCATTTGTGTGAGGTTTAGGTGGTGTTGCATTAGTTGTATCAGAGCATAGACGGTCAGTTGGCCTAGTTATTAATATGTTTATTCCCTTTTTATATTTGAAATGTCTCATATACACAATCAATATTGTTTACCTGATAAGTGTTGTTGGTTGATTTGCTGTTTGGAATCTTAGGACGATGGTTACATGAAGGAATTACGATGCTATCGTTAAGGCGTTGGCAATGTTGGTCGATGCGATTGGGCAACAACCGCACGTCAATGCTGGAAACAAAGATGATAATGAATTTCGTGCTTTGGGGAAGTTCTAGAGGAATAATCCGCCAATATTTGAAGAATGTCATGAACCTGACAAGGTACAGATTTGGCTGAAAGCGATTGAGAAGATCTTTCGGGTCATGAATTTTTCAGATGCGTGGAAGGTGCAGTTTGGAACCCATATGCTTGAGAAGGACGCTGAGGATTGGTGGAACAACATTATTCAGAGATTTGATGAGATGGGATTGAGGTTACTTGGGCACTTTTCTGATATGCATTTCAAGAAAAGTTTTTTCCAAAGGATGTGCGTGAGAAAAAGGAGATTGAATTTCTTCAGTTGAAGCATGGTAATGGAACCGTGGCTGAGTATGCTGCAATGTTTGGGGAGTTGATTAAGTTTTATCCTCATTACAATCCTAGTAATGCTGAGAGATCTAAGTGTCTTAAGTTTGTGAATGTTTTAAGGCCCGAGACCAAGAAGGCTATGGGTTATCAGCAGATTACATGATTTTTTGAGCCGGTTAACAAGAGTAGGATCTATGATGGATAGTCGAGATAATGCTGCTTACTATAAGGCTTTGCATGATAAGAATGGAAAGAGGCAATTCAAAGGGAAGTCGTATGTGACTCCTATTAGTAAAGGGAAACAGAAATCTGGTGATGACAAGAAGCTGAGTGAGGGAGGAGCTTCTACTTCAGTTAGGTGCTTAAAATATGTTGTCGAAGGACATCGTGTTTCTGATTGTACAAGTCCTGATGTGAAGTGTTTCAAGTGTGACAAGCTAGGTCACAAGTCTAATGATTGCAGAGGATATGGGGTGTGACTTGATACAACTATGGTGAAGAAGGTCACATTAGTTCCAAGTGTGATAAGCCGAAGAATGACCACGCTAGAGCAAAAGTGCTTGCTCTATCTGGTTATAAGAATGATACTGAGGATAGTCTAATCTGAGGTACGTGCTTTATTAATGGTACACCTTTGATTGCTATTATTGATACTGGCGTGATACATTCTTTCATTTCTTTGGATTGTGTTAAGAGATTGAATCTTGAGTTATCTAATATGAATGGAAGTATGGTTGTTGATACTCCTTCTATGGGTTCAGTAGCTACTTGAAATGTGTGTTTGAATTGTCTGTTGAGTATTTTTGGTAAAGACTTTGGAGTTGATTTAGTGTGTCTTCCATTAGATCAACTTGATGTTGTTCTTGGGATGAACTGGTTAGAATACAATCATGTTTATATCAACTATTTTGATAAGACGATTATCTTTCTTGATTCTAGTTTTGAGAGAGATTTCTTTATGTCTACCAAGCAAGTGAATAAGTCTGTGCAGGATGGTGTTGTGTTGTTGGCTTTGATGGCAACATTGAATGTTGATGGGAAACAAATGATTGTTGAATCAATAATAGTTCATGATTTTCCTGAGGTATTTCCTGAAGATGTAAGTGATTTTTCGCCAGAGCGTGAGGTGGAGTTTATGATTGATTTAATTCTAGGAACTAGTCTGGTACCGATGGCTCCATATCAGATGTCAGCATCTGAATTGATAGGGTTGAAGAGCCAACTTGAGGATTTACTTGAGAAGAGATTCATTCGTCCTAGTGTGTCACTGTGGGGTGTACTAGTTTTGTTGTTTAAGAAGAAAGAAGGTATTATGAGGTTATGTATGGATTACAGAAAATTGAACAAGGTGACTATCACGAATAATTATCTATTTCTGAGGATTGATGATTTGATATATCAGTTGTTTGGTGCAAGTGTTTTTAGCAAGATAAATTTGAGGTCTGCGTATCATCAGATTCGTGTGAAGGTTCAAGATATTCATAAGACTACTTTTAAAATAAGGTATGGTCATTATGAGTATTATGTGATGTCGTTCGGTGTGACCAATGCACCTGGTGTATTTATGGAATACATGAACATGATTTTCCATAAATATTTGGATAAGTTTTTGGTTGTTTTCATTGATGATATTTTAATATATTCAAAGAGTAAAACGGATCATGTTGAGCATCTAAAGGTTGTGTTATCTGTGTTGAAATAGAAGCAGTTGTATGCTAAGTTTTTTAAATGTGAGTTTTGGTTGAAGGAAGTGAGTTTCCTTGGGCATGTGATATCGAAAGATGGATTTCTGTTGATTTATCGAAGATTGAGGTTGTGTCTCAATAGGAAGCTTCAAAATTTGTTTCTGAGATTAGAAGTTTTTTTGGTTTAACAGGTTATTATCGAAAGTTTATTGAAGAATTTTCCAAGTTAGCTTTTCTGCTAACGCAATTGACTAGGAAGGGTCAAACTTTTATTTGGACTCCACAGTGTGAAGCTGGTTTTCAAGAGCTTAAGAGAAGGTTGACAACCGCTCTTATTTTGACTTTACCTGATCCGGAAGAACCATTTGTTGTGTATTGTGACACTTCATTTATGGGTTTGGAAGGTACGTTGATGCATAATCAACGAGTTGTAGCTTATGCTTCAAGGCAACTTAAAATGCATGAAAGGAATTATCCGACTCATGATTTAGAGTTAGCTAATGTTGTGTTTTATTGAAACTTTGGAGGCATTATTTGTTCTGATCGAGATTTGATGTGTTTAGTGATCACAAGAGTTTGAAATATTTGTTTGATAAGAAAGAGTTGAATATGAGGCAGAGAAGATGGTTGGAATTCTTGAAGGATTGTGATTTTGGTTTGAATTACCATCCGAGTAAAGTGAATATTGTGGCTGATGCATTGGTAAGAAGTATTTGCATATGTCGATGTTGATGGTGTGATATTTGGAATTACTTGAACAATTTCGAGATATGAGTTTGGTTTATGAAGAGACTTCTTCTGGAGTTAAGTTGGGTATGTTGAAGCTTACTAGTGGCATTCTTGATGAGATTCGAGAAGGTAATAAATTTGATTTGAGTTTATTGGATAGGTTGACGTTATTCAATCAAGACCGAGGTGGAGATTTTCGGATTGATGAGAATGGTAACTTGAGATGTCGTGGTAGAGTGTGTGTTCTGGATATAGCCGATTTTAAGAAGAGGGTTCTTTAGGAAGGGCATCGTAGTGGATTGAGTATTCATCCCGGAGCTACTAAGATGTATCAAGATTTAAGGAAATTATTTTGGTGGTCGGGTATGAAGAAAGAGATTGTAGAATTTGTGTATTCTTGTTTGATTTGTCAGAAGTCAAAGATTGAACATCAGAAATCGTCTGGTTTGATGCAATTGTTATCTATTCTTGAATTGAAATGAGATAGTATTTCTATGGATTTTGTGTCTGGTTTACCTAGAACACCTAGTAATTTTAAGGAAATTTGGGTTATTATGGATAGGTTGACAAAAACTGCCCACTTTATTCTGATGAGAATGAATTATCTGATGGAGAGGCTTGCAAAACTATACATTGAGAGGATTGTCAGTTTGTATGGTATTCCATCTAGTATTGTATCAGTTGGGGATACAAGGTTTACTTCTAGATTTTGGGAAGGTTTGCACAATGCTTTGGGTATGAAGTTGCATTTGAGTTCTGCTTATCATCCCAAATAGATGGTCAGACTGAGATGACTTCAGTCACTTGAGGATCTTTTGAGAGCTTATGCATTGGAACAAAGAAGTACTTGAGATAGTTACTTTCCTTTGATTGAGTTTACTTATAACAAAAATTTCTATTCAAGTATTGGGATGACACTGTTTGAGGCTCTGTATGGTAGAAGGTGTAGGACACCCTTGTGTTGGTATAAATCTGGAGAGAGTGTTGTGGTAGGACCTGAGATAGTTCAACAGATAATGGAGACATCACCTATATGGATAAAGGATCGGGAGATGAAACAACTTCGTGGTAAAAAGATTTCTTTGGTGAATGTAGCTTGGGGAGGACCAGCAGGTGGAAATGTGACTTGGAACTCGAGAGTCAGATGAGAGAGTCTTATCCTAAGTTGTTTGTTTGGGATAATTTTCAAGGACAAAAAATATTTTAAATGGGAGAGAGTTGTAACACCCCGATTTTCTTTATTAATTATTTTATTATTTAATTTCCATGTTAATTATTATTTGGTTTGATAATTATTTAATAATTTGAATTTTGTGTGATTATGTGAATAATTGATTTAATTGAAACAAGTGAGTATTATATGTTATTGGGTTATTGAGTGTGAGAATAAAAAAATACACATTTGAGCCTTATATTTCATTAAAGTGGGTGAGTGGAGTTAAGCTCATTTAGAGTTAGTAAGAGTTGAACAAAATAAGGAAATATAGAATTAGAAAGAGAGAGTGAAGAAAACAAGAGAAGAGAAGAAAAAAGAGGAAAGGGAGAAAAGGATATAACCCTAGAGTATTTACATCCAAGGTAAGGATGGGTATTCATTAACTTATGGGTGTATGTAATGGTGTGTGATGGATAGTAACATGAAATTAGGGATTAGTTTTTCAATTTCTAGATTTTGACATGTTAGAGTTTGAATGTAGAATCATGAAATTGATGCTAGAAATCATGTTTTGATGTTTGTATTTGAAGCTATAGGTTAGATATAGGTGTTGGCTGAAGATTTTGATGATACAGTTCGAAATGAAGCAATATGGATGTTTTGTTGGAATAAAGCAAAATGTTACAGTTCGGAATGGTAGAAGCGGTTCTTCGAACGGACATGTCAAAGCTCGGAGCTTCGAGTGACAGTTGTGAAGATATGTTTAAAAGAATCCTCGAAGTGGTAACGAGACTGTGTCTGAGGAATGAGTTCGAAGCGAAGATTGCCAAGGCATTTGAAATTCAAGCGCGAGCAGGATGTTGGAATTCAAATATATATGCGCTGGAGCGTTCGAAGACGCGTGGAAGCTAGAGAGGAGCAGTGCTCTGCATGTTCTGAACGTGGCAGAATCTTATAGGCAAGACCGTTATGGTCGAAGTAGTATAAATAGAAGTCTTAGTATTAGGATTTCGTGTGTCATATCTATTGTACAAAATTCAGTAAATATTCAAAATACCACATGGCTAGGGAAACGAATGCTCGAACAATGTACGTATGATAACACCAAACATTTATAATTCAGTAAAACTCTTTACCTTTTCCAGTTTATCTTCCATTTTCATGTCAATGTCATTCAAAAGTCTTTACATTCAAAGTCATTTACTTATTTCTTGCATTTAAACGTTTTCTTCTATTCGAATCCTTTACATTTCAGAAACTCTTTTACATTTCATGCTTTTATATTCATGCTTTTTACATTAAAGTCTTTACATTCAAAGTCATTTACTTATTTCTGCATGTAAACATTTCTTTGCAATCGAATCTTTATTCATACAATTCAGTTTCGTATTTCTTTACTTGATCATGTCATTAGATTCTTTTAACATGGTAATCGAAGTGAATTGAATGTCTATAAAACATTCTAAATACAAATCCTAACTATGAATATCAGTTTTACAAATAGATTTATCCAAACGACCAATACCCCATAGGATCAATCTAGTCGATCCTGCAAGTTACCAGAGAGATTAAATAACATTCATTAAGATTATTTGATAGTTTGGAGGACTAGCGGTTGTTTACCAGAAATCACTGTAAACAAATTGGCACGCCCAGTGGGACAGTCATTGGTCGTTATGAAAGTTAAAACAAAGTAAAGATTGTTAGGATATAATCATTGTAAAAGTTCTTTCTGAGTGATAAGTTCGTTGTTATATGAACCTTAGAAGTGGTAGAATAACCAATAGCAACCAACCCTTACCCAGAAGAAAACGTAATAACAAGATGTCTAATCCAAACAATCAACAAGGGGAACAAAATACCCCACATGGAACAGGCACTAATATGTCTGCTTCGACGGGAACGTCTAATGCGATCCCTTCGAGCGCACAGTCTGTTGCATCCTCTACCAGTAGTGTAGCCACGAATGGAACAAGTGGCATGTCGACTAACAGTTCGATCCTAGGAAATACATGAACCATTGGTTATCCTGGGGGATTCGTCCCACCATCAGGGACACAAACCCATTTCGCCACCCCACTAACTAGACCACCCGGTTTCGATGGTAACAGACACAGAAATTCCTCTTATGGGATGCCAACATCTTTTATGGCGGGTTTGCACACTTCGACATCGAATACGTCACCATAATTAGGGTCTGGATCTGGGGCTAATCAATTTATGACAAATAACCAAGGGTTAGTAGGTTATAGTGCATTGCCTATCTTAACCACAGAAAATCAGATGGCTTTTAGGAAATTAATGGATGATAGTAACCATAATATGATAGGAGTGTTAGCACAAACTATGCAAGAGATCTTTGCCCCAATAGTACAAAACGTAACTGTAACCAACAGAGAAAACGCGGACAACATGAGTCGAATAGCAGATTTTTTCGCTCCTCCAGAAAGGCGTAGGCAGAATCAGGTGGGGGTTCGAGCACATATACCTATCATAGAACAAATTGCTGATGACCCACCCTATAGACCAGCCAGAGAGGGGGTTAACTTGGGGGCAAGGGCACAAAGGTTAGAAGCCCCAGTGATTCAAGACCCACAAAGGGAAATTATAGAACCAGAGGCAAGGGTCGAAAGGTTAGAAGTCCCAGAGTTTCGAGAAGAACAACCTAGAGGAGTTGTCATGGTGGGTCGAAATCAAGATGCTGATGCAGTCGTTCACAGAATTCGAAACGATAACATCTTGGAAGAAAATAATTTAACCACCATGATAGAGAGTATTATGGCCCAAAATGGCCTCAATACAGGAATTAGAAGGCCAAATTATGCTTCTCCTATATTAGATTACATAATGCATACTGATTTACCAAGGGGATATAAGGTCCCTAAGATTACAAAGTTTGCTGGAGATACCAATGAATCAACAGTCGAACACATAGCCAGGTATCTGACCGAAGCAGGAGACATAGCAAATAATGAGAACCTTATGATTAAATATTTCCCAAGTTCCCTAACTAAGAATGCTTTTACATGGTTCACCACATTGCCTCCTGGATCCATAGATACTTGGACCCTCTTAGAGAGATTATTCCATGAACAGTTCTACATGGGACAATCTAAAATAAGTTTGAAGGAACTAGCCAGTGTTAAGAGGAAATTTACTGAACCCATAGATGATTATCTGAATAGGTTCAGACTCTTGAAATCTAGATGCTTCACAGTAGTTCCTGAACATGATTTAGTCGAAATGGCTGCTGGCAGCCTGGATTACTATATTCGAAAGAAATTAGACACACAATACTTGAGGGACATGGCTCAATTAGCCGATAGGGTTCGACAAGTAGAAAGGCTAAAGGCCGAAAAGGCCAGAGTTTTTAAAAATAACAAGAAAGAAAGGGTCTCCTATGTTAGAGCTGAGGAAGCAGAAGATTACCCTGAATTCGAAGAGGTCGAAATTGATCTCGCTGAATTGAAACAGGCTCCACCTTACTCTTGTAAATTATTAGTTCCCACAAAGGGGAAAGAAATTGTTGAAAATGAGAAAAGTGATAAATTCCCAAAGAAGGTGTATACTTTCGATGTGACAAAGTGTGACAAGATTTTTGATTTGCTTGTCAAAGATGGCCAACTAATTGTGCCATCAAACATTAAAATACCTCCTTTAGATCAAAGAAAGAAAAGAGGATTTTATAAGTATCATAGTTTCCTAGGCCACAAAACCTCACAGTGTTTTCTTTTCAGGGATCTGATTCAAAATGCAATTAAGGATGGCAGATTGAAATTCGCTGACAAGCCAAAAATGAAAGTAGATGAAGACCCTTTGGATGTTGCAGACACCAATTACTCTGAGCCTGCATGCATTGGAGAAATCAATATGGTGGAATCAGATCAAGATGACACTCTATTAGGAGAAAAAAGCACTGAGAATGAAAACTGGGTGTTAGTCGAAGTCAACAAGGGGGTCACTGAGGACGTCCATAAGCAACTAGAGGCTTCGATCAAAGCAGTACCTTTGGCTGTTTCGAAAGAGATCCAGGCTACTGAAGGCCAGGAGAACCAAAAGCAAGAATTGACACAGGTTACTGAAGGCCTGAGGCTAAAATTGGAGAAAGTCCAGATCACAAAGCCAGCCTCCCCTTAGAAAGAAATATGGGATACTTTAGGAGAGCCCAGTGGAAAGTTTGACTACTTGGTGAAGTATTCTGCCCCAAAAAGTTCAAAAATCCAAATCGAAGATGTCAAACCTACAGGATGGGGAGATGATGACATAAAGGGGGAGGATGTAGATGTCAACATGGTGGATATGGAGAGACCTCGTTCTGAAATGGAGGAGATGGAGAGATACTTAGAAAAGGAAAAATACAAAATGGAGGATAATTATGCTAGGGATGCCAGTCTTAAAGACTACCTCATGTTGTGCCACAAAGGAGATGCCGAAATGATACTATGCCCTAGATGCAGCATCATCTGCAACCAGAGAATTGCTGCAAACTTCAAGAGGAAACAAAGGGCACGAACTGGCATCAACTGGCGCCAGGATAACCAGTTATTCAGATGTTACCCTAAAGCTGGAGAAAGTTTGTTGGAGTTTTTGGTTCGCTGTTACAAAGGGGCAACCAAATTCCTAGTATGCCCAAGGTGTTCTGCAGTGTACGATCAAAACATGGCTGGAGCCTTCGAAACAATCCCTTTCGCCCCATGCTGGAACCACAAAGAGACTGGTCAGATGAGCCAACGTTTCGAGAGCAAATACACTCAACGAAGGCCTGATAGTCCTCATCCCAAAGGCGCTCGAAGGGTAACGTTCAAAATTCCTGCGGAAATACCAACAGACAAATGGCTGCAAGTCAGAACTGACAAGGGCAAAGACAAATGGAGAAACAATGAACGAAACGCACGCCACGCCATGACATATAGAAGGCAGTTCAATATGGCGAAGAGGGAAGAAGTGAGGTTAGAAAACTACAAAGGAAGAAACCCTATGTCAAGATCACAATGGCGAAGGAAACAGAGAATTCGAAAGGCTGAAAGGGAAGCTATGGCAAATAAAGGAGCAACTTCGATCAAAAACCAAGGAGAATCAAGCACCAACAAACCTACACCAAATAATCAACTTGAGGACAAACCCCCGGTTAGTAGGAGACTCTTCTCCGAAACACAACCAAATGAATCGAAGGAGTACACACCAGGTCCAGAAGAAGACGAGGATATGCTAGCGGACAACTTCGAATCAGAGGGGGAGTCTTCACTCAATATCAATTGCAACGTGGTATCTGTACTACCTTGTGAGTTTGGACAGGAAACTGAAATCGAAGAGTATGAGGAGGATGATACAATAGATCTGATGAAGCATAGGCCAGTGTGTTACTACGTAATGGATAACGGAGCTGTCGAGGAGCAGAATGCTTTCTTCGAGCGCCCAGAGCCAGCTATGAAAAATCATATGAAGCTATTATTCATTCGAGCAAAGGTCGGTACCCATGGCGTAAATAAGGTCTTAGTGGATGGAGGCACTGCAGTTAACTTAATACCCCATTTCATGCTGAAAAAGTTAGGAATACCCGAGGGTGACATCAAACCACACAACATGGTCCTATCCAACTATGAAGGGAAAGTAGGTCAAACATTAGGGGTAGTTCAACTGGACTTGACGGTAGGATCGAGCTGCAGGCCCACCATGTTCATGGTGATCGAAGCCAAAGCCAACTACAACTTGTTGTTGGGAAGAGAGTGGATCCATGGCGTAGGAACAGTTCCTCCGTCAATGCATCAGAGGTTGGTTTTATGGAGAGAAGATGGGATTGTGGAGAACATCGAAGTGGACCAGAGTTACTTCATGACAGTAGTCAACTTAGTTGACAAGAGGCATTATGACAAACACTTGGCCAAGATTTCTCTTTTTGTCCCTAACGACGAAATCAATGAAACTAGGAACGCACACTATTATATGACCCTTCGCCATGATGGCATGTATTGGGATAGAATAATAGTCAGTGAAGATGAAGGAGTCGAAGGTACTATGCAAAGACGGCCAGCAGGATGGGAGTTCGACAACCTTGCTCATGATTGAGTCCTCCTTCTTCGAAAGGATTTCGGCCTATATGGATGAGAACGAATGGAAAGCGGCCTTAGAAGCTGAAATAGATAAATTGGCTGTAGAAGTGAACGAAATAAATGGGGATGGTTCGAAAGGCTCACCCTTTGAAGAATACGAAAAAGATCAAAGGCTAGATGCCATCTATGATAAAGAACCCTTAGGCTTCGAGAAGGACCCCTCAGACTCAGGTGCCAAAATGTTGGCGCAGGATCCGCTCGAAGAAGTGAATTTGGGGGATGAGAACACGAAAAGAATAACCTACATAAGCGCAAAACTTAATCCAGGCCTCAAGCAGGAAGTGATCGAAGTCCTCAAGAGCAACAAAGATTGCTTCGCGTGGGACTATGATGAAATGCCTGGTTTAAAGAGGGAGTTAGTGGAACACAGACTTCCAATCAAGGATGGCAAGAAGCCCATCAAGCAAACTCCTAGAAGATTTGCACCAGCGGTTCTCACAAAGATCAAAGCTGAGATCGAAAGGTTGCTGCGCTGCAGATTCATCAGAACCACAAGGTATGTCGAATGGTTAGCAAATATAGTGCCGGTTATTAAGAAAAATGGCTCTCTGAGAATTTGCATAGATTTTAGGGATTTAAATACTGCAACCCCTAAAGATGAGTACTCCATGCCTGTGGCAGAAATGTTAATAGACTCTGCTGTAGGATTCGAATATTTAAGTATGTTAGATGGATACTCTAGGTACAATCAGATTTTTATTGTTGAAGAAGATGTTGCCAAGACAGCATTTCGTTGCCCAGGAGCCTTAGGCACCTACGAATGGGTAGTGATGCCTTTTGGTTTAAAAAATGTTGGGGCAACTTATCAAAGGGCAATGAATTCGATTTTCCATGATTTTATTGAAACCTTTATGCAGGTGTATATTGATGATATAGTCATCAAATCTATATCTGCAGAAACCCATTTGCATCATTTGAGCCAATCATTCGAACGAATGAGAAAACATGGCTTAAAAATGAACCCCCCTTAAATGTGCATTTTTTATGCAGGCTGGAGATTTCCTTGGCTTTGTGGTTCATAAAAAAGGAATCGAGATCAACCAAAATAAGACCAAAGCCATAATGGAGACGAAAGCACCTACATCAAAAAGGGAGCTGCAATCTTTGCTAGGGAAGATTAACTTTCTCAGAAGGTTCATTTCGAATCTAAGTGGAAGAACCCAAGCCTTCTCTCTGTTGCTTCATTTGAAGCAAGGCCAAGCCTTCGAGTGGAATGAAGCTCATCAGGAGGCATTTGACAAGATAAAAAGATATCTCTCTCAGCCTCCCATCTTGTCTCCACCTTCATGGGGAAAGCCCATGAGATTGTACATATCCGCCTCTGAAGTTAGTATAGGTAGTATGTTAGCACAAGAAGATAGCAATGGCATCGAAAGAGCCATATACTATTTAAGTGGGGTATTGAATGATGCAGAGACCAGATATAGCAATATAGAAAAGCTATGTCTCTGTTTGTACTTTTCTTGTATGAAACTTAAGTATTATATAAAGCCTGTTGATGTTTATGTTTCATCTCATTTCGATGTTATCAAACACATGCTTTCGAAACCAATAATGCATAGTAGAGTTGGTAAATGGGCTTTAGCCTTAACAGAATATTCTTTGACTTTCATGCCTTTAAGAGCTGTGAAAGGTCAAGTAATTTCTGATTTCATTGTGGACCATTCACTGGTCGAAAAGACTGTCATGGGTTACATTGAAATGCAACCTTGGAAATTATACTTTGATGGTTCGACCCATAGGGATGGTAGTGGTGTTGGAGTTCTTATAATTTCTCCTGAAGGAATTCTAACAAAATTCAAGTATAAGTTAGATGGTCCTCGTTGCTCGAACAACGAAGCTGAGTACGAAGCGCTTATTGTTGGACTTGAAGCTTTGTTGGAATTGGGGGAAACTAGAGTCGAAATTAAAGGAGACTCAGAGTTAGTGGTCAAGCAAATAACAAAGGAGTACAAATGCATAAAGAAAAATCTGATGACATACTTCGTCATAGTTAACAGGCTACTTAGAAAATTCGAATACATGGATATTCAACATATACCAAGAATAGAAAACCAAGAAGCAAATAACTTAGCACAGTTGGCTTCAGGTTATAAAGTTTCTACCAAAAACTTTGAGGATTTGGTCGAATTAATAGGTAGGGTTATGGCTACTATACTTATACCATCAGATCTAGAGAGTATAAAATTAGGTTGTGCTGATAAATAGGGATTCGAAGTACTAGCCATTGACACCTTATCAGATGCAGATTGGCAAAGTCCACTTGTGAGTTATTTAACAAATCCAACATTGAATGTTGATAAGAAAATAAAATATAGAGCATTATCATATGTCCTCATGGGAAATGAATTGTTCAAAAAGACCCAGGAAGGCGTATTACTGAAATGCCTAGGAGAAAGTGAGGCATACTTAGCATTGTCAGAAGTCCACAATGGGGCATGTGGGGCACATCAAGCAGGTCATAAAATGAAATGGTTGTTATTTCGATATGGCATGTATTGGCCCAGCATGCTCAAAGATTGTATAGACTTTGCTAAAGGGTGTGAAGAATGCCAGAAACACGCTCCTGCAAGTGAGTTACATTCGATCATTAAACCATGGCCCTTTAGAGGATGGGCATTAGATTTAATAGGAGAAATTAATCCTGCTTCGTCTAAAGGACAGAAATATATCTTGGTAGGAATAGATTATTTTACCAAGTGGATAGAAGCAATACCATTAATAGCTGCTGATCAAGAGGCTATTATTGAGTTCATACAGAAACAAATTATCTATAGGTTCGGATTTCCAGAGAGCATAACCACAGACCAAGGTTCTGTGTTTACTGGTAGGAAGATGCAAGAATTTGCTCAAGAGATGGGGTTTAGATTACTAACATCAACACCATACTATGCTCAAGCAAATGGTCAGGTCGAAGCAGCCAATAAAGTGATAATAGGGTTAATTAAGAAACATGTTGGTAAAAAGCCAAGGAACTAGCACAAGACTTTGGACCAAATACTATGGGCCTGTAGAACATATCCTAAAGAAGCTACTAACACCACGCCTTTCCAACTAACATTTGGTCATGATGCAGTTCTACCAGTAGAAATTCATCTACAATCAGTTCGAACTCAAAGACAAAACGAGATCCCATCTGCATTATATTGGGAGATGATGATGAATGAGTTAGTTGAGTTAGATGAAGTTAGATTGCATGCATTGGAAATCCTAATGAGACAAAAGGAAAGGGTAGCCAGGGCATATAACAAAAGGGTGAAAGGAAAAGCATTCACTATTAATGACTTAGTCTGGAAAGTCATATTGCCCATGGACAAGAAAAATAAAACATTAGGTAAATGGTCACCTCATTGGGAAGGACCCTTTCGAATAGTAAAGATATTTTCAAACAATGCATATGAAATCGAAGAGTTGGCTGATGATAAGCGAATCCTAAAGGTTAATGGGAAATATTTAAATAAATATAAGCCACACCTGTAGGAGATTCGAATAATAACAACATAATCGAAACATCATAAAGGAATGCCAAAATGGTAATATAGATTGCCAAAATGGCGTTGTTTGGTTATTACAGACCAAAATTCAACCAAGATACAAAACTAATTAAATAAACTGAGATTTAAAAATAGGCATTGTTCCTCAATCTATTAAAAGTACTCTGAAAGGACTCAAGCCTTTGTTGAGTGAAACGCCTTGCTCCTTCCAGGGTAGCTACTTCTCCCTTAAGTTGCTTTGCTGCTTCCATTTCTGCAAGTCCTTTGTTGAGGAGCTCTTCGAACTGATTGCCAGCAGTATTGGTTTCATATGCCAATTGTTGTTGTTGAGCCTCCTTAACCTTTTGTTGGAGCTCTTGAATTTGCTTTTCCCAGAGAAGAATAGACTGAGCTCGAGCTTCATAGTCAGTTTTGGCTTGCTTTATATGCATGGCTTGGTCTTCAGCTTCTTTAGAGAGCTTCGAAGCATGCTCATAAGCAACGTCCATGGCAGTTCGTTTCTCCTGGACCTTTTTAGTAGCAAATTCGTCTTGAAGAAGACACCCAGTCACATTATCTAACAAAGCTTGAAGATCGAATAATATGGTGCTGACTGGAAAAGAGCAGGTGGCGAGGTTAACTTGCGTAAGTAACTTCTTCATGGTATAGCAAGCTGTGCTATCCTTCTTGAGCACTTCGAACAAGTCCACATCAAGGATTGTTCTCCTAATTTTGTTAAGGAGTACAACTCTATCATCTGAGGGCAATGGATCGTTAGTCGAACTAGTACCAGCCCTAGCAAGAGGAATGTCCCTTTGAGCTAGTTTAGCCTTCATATACCCAATTGGGTCATTTCGTCTTAGGAGAGCTAGCTCCTCTTCAGTCATTTGAGATTGAGACGATTGAGGAAGTTCCATACGCAAGGGAGTCACATCCATCTCGACTTCCATAGGCTCATTGGTCTGGTCACCATCACCTTCACTTTTTTCTTGCTCACTGCCTTCTTCATTATCAACCAGATCCACCACTTCGATATCATTGTTCTCACTGCTATTGACATCTGACTCTGTTCCATCAGTCGAACCATTCTGGGCATCTTCTTCCTAGGATCCTTCCTTTGCAGATTCTTCGTTCTCTTGATCAGAATCAGCCTTCTCCTCTTCAGCATGAATGTCCTTTGGGTTCTCTTGAAGGGTTTCGAGAGGAGACTTTGGAAGAGAAGTTTCTGGTAAAATCTTTGCAGATTCATGAAGCGTTGCTTCATTCGTTTCTTTCAAAGGAGGAGAAGTGCTTTGGTCATCTTGTTGCTCTGAAGCCCCAGTCGGAACCGCCATGTTGGAGGATCCTTTGTTTTGCACCAGGTTACTGGAGTCCCCATGAGGAGAAGAGTTGATGGGAGCAGCAGTCTTTGATGGAGAAGTCGAAGTAATAGGAGTTGGGTTCGAAATGTCCTACAGAGACAAAGAATATTAAGAGCATGCACCAAGGTAATGAATAACTATTTTTGTTAAAGATTCGAGTTCAATTTACCTGTGGATTCTCAGAGGAAAGGTTACTATCTATATGTTCCAACATTACGTTGGAGGTCGAAGGTGGATTTTTGGATTTTGTTGAGGGAGCAGCATCTCTGGAATCGAGTCCAGAAATGCCAGTTGGTTCAGCGCCTTTGGAAACTTCTTTCTTCTGCTTCTTCTTTGAAGCGGTTGTTGAATTCCCTCCAGCATTGGGATTCTTCCCAGTAGTGCTTGTTTTCCTTTTCTTAGGAGTGGTTGGTGGGAGTTTGTTAGTCTGAAAAGATTTAAACATGAGTTAGACCTGAATCATGAATTTCAGTTTATTCGAAACATCAGGGCTAATTGATTACCTGTGGAGTTGGAACAGTTGTTATTGCTGGTGTTGTTGTTGTCGCAGTAGTTGTTGTTTGTATGGCTAAGGGCACATCATCAGTAGTTTCGACAGATTGTTGGGAGGTACTTCCTTCTTTAGACTTCGAAGCAATGGACTTTATCCTGATGGCTGAAAATCGAAACAATTAAGGTAAAAGTTAAAAATGAAGAAAGTAAGAAACGTTTGGGATTTTCCCAAGCATTCGCACCTGCGCCTTGATTAGATATAATCGACATGGCAGAAAGGTCATAGTGAAGATGTCTTGGGAAATCATGGAGCCAATGACGAGCCCATGTCACAGTCTCAAATGGCTTTGGTTTCTTTTGAAGGTATTTGAACATTTCTTTGCAAGCGAACCACCAAGGGTATGGAGGAAACCAAGCCAGAGCCAGTTCTGAGGTAGGCAACCTAGGGAATTTAGGTGGATGCATTTCGAGTGCCAACCTATACCTATCCTCAGGTGACAACCCTGGAGGAAGTTTGAGCTTAGAAATTTTTTCTTTAAATTTTTCCTTCAAGGTCTCAGCCGCTTGATGCACAGTGGTTTCCAAGTGTGTGGGATCATAAGTGGTTTCGAAATAATTTTGAAAAGCCCTAATCTCTTTGGCGTGAGTGAACATGCCTTTCTTAGAGTGTACCTGCACATCGAACGCATCAGTTAGTTTCTGTTGAATGGAGAGGGTATCGAACATATAAGATTGGTAGAACTTAGTCCACCATTCTAGAAAACCCTTCGCTGTGAAGTGTGTGGGTTCAAAAGGTAGTAGTTCGAATTGAGCGAAGCCTTAATATTGTTCTTGTTGCAGTTTGGCTTCTCTTGCTTTAAAGGTTCGACCAGAAGTGATGGAACTCTCTATTTGGAACAGAGGTTCAGGGATTAGTTGGCACAGGCCAAATTGTCTGGAAACAAAGTTAGGTTGATAGGCAAAGAGGAAGATTTGATTCTTGGAAGGAGTGATTCGTGAGGAAATTAATCTAGGGAGCAAAAAGGCTTTCCAAATATCTTGAATTTCTTTACTTTTAACTGCTTCTGAAAGAGACATGGTGAACCATGATGGTCCATGAGTCCTTTAAGCAAAGGGTGCCATGGTCTCTTCAAATTTGTGTCTTTTGGAAAAAATCATGATGTAGTTTGAGAAAAGGACCTTGAAGTCATCTTTATCATCATTCGGGGTGAGTTTTTGCAGCCTTGTACCTTCAATAATTCTATCCGCTATCTCCGGATCTTGTTCAACAACGGTGTCAGCAGTTGATAGTGAGGGTTCAAACATGGCATTAAGCCATAATTGGAGTAACCAGAAGGGGCCAGCTAGAAAGATGTTTTTGGGAGTATGGGATTTCAAACTCGAAACGGCTGATCTTAAGCTTTCGTAAAGATCAACAAGTAACAGTTCGCTCAAACATACCCTCCTATTCTCATGTAAGTCTCTAGCTAGAGGGATGAACCTGCTTGCTACCTGTAAGGACCTGCTACAGAATACGTATCTTGATAACCATAAAGTGAGAAAAGCAATATGTTCCACATTTGACACACTATCTCCTTCAGTGTGGTAATGGCTAATGAATTTGGAAAAACTGGCTAATTTGACATCAAAGTCAATAATGCTGGAGTGTTCTTCATTATCAGGGATGTAGGTTTCTCCTACTGGTGACAAACCAGTGATGGCTGCTATATCGAAAAATGTGGGTGTTATCATTCCCCCAGGGAGATGAAAGGTGTTGTAGGTGTTGTCCCAGAAGTATAAGGATGCAAATAACAGTGGATGACTATAGGTGAAGCCTGGTTTCGATAACTTAATCAGATTATAGATTCCTAATTCCTCCCATTGCTGGGATTTCTTGGCTTCTACTTTGGTAAGCCAGTTTTGGTAAGCTATGTCAGAAGTAGGGCAGGATCAGAATGGTTTAAAGTTGCTCTTCACGTAGTCTAGCACAAAGGGATCTTTTGGGGGAACGGTTGGAGTTTCTATGGTTGTCGAATCAGAAGACTCCCCTATCTTAGGGATATCCATTTTATTAAACAAGGGCTTAAAGTTGTAACAGACAGGGAAGATTTTTCTAGTATCTTTCAAGATTTCAAAAACTGTAAGAGGACCCATTAGAGCAAACCTCTTTCCAGCAGCGTTAGTTGGAATCAATACCTGAGATGCGTAGAGCATTTCCTTTTCCTTGGAGATCATTTGAGGGATAAGCACAGATTGACCTTGATAAGTACCAACCTTGCTTTCCATAATTGTTCCTGTGTTCTTGCTTTTCTTCTTGGAAGTTTTCTTCAGTTGGGATGATGTTGTTGAAGACATTGTTGAAGATTGTTGGAAGTTTTAGGGTTTTAGTAAGAGGAGAGGAAGAAAAAAGTTTCAGAATGTGGAAAAGAATAAAAGACTAAGTTGATTAGTTTTTATAGTGCGGAAGCTTAAACATCCACTAAGTGAGACTAGGATACGTGGGAGTCGTGGGTTGGATTGAGGAGGAGGTGGCGTAAAGGCTGATATTGGTAATAAGCATGATTAATAATAATCATTGTTTTATAACTGCACCATGCTGTGAAATACTGATTCAAGACGGTTAAGAAATCCAAGAGGCGTCGTGATTGACGTGATTGAAGTCATACACAATAAATGTTATGATTACTCAAAAGTCACATCAAAATCTTGCAAATATATTTAAAATAAGTGTTTCTCAAAGGATCGAAATACATATTTTAAAGGGGCATTTTGTTGGCTGAAGATTTTGATGATACAGTTCGAAATGAAGCAATATGGATGTTTCGTTGGAATAAAGCAAAATGTTACAGTTCGGAATGGTAGAAGCGGTTCTTCGAACGGACATGTCAAAGCTCGAGCTTCGAGTGACAGTTGTGAAGATATGTTTAAAAGAAGCCTCGAAGTGGTAACGAGACTGTGTCTGAGGAATGAGTTCGAAGCGAAGATTGCCAAGGCATTTGAAATTCAAGCGCGAGCGGGATGTTGGAATTCAAATATATATGCGCTGGAGCGTTCGAAGACGCGTGGAAGCTAGAGAGGAGCAGTGCTCTGCATGTTCTGAACGTGGCAGAATCTTATAGGCAAGACCGTTATGGTCGAAGTAGTATAAATAGAAGTCTTAGTATTAGGATTTCGTGTGTCATATCTATTGTAAAAAATTCAGTAAACATTCAAAATACCACATGGCTAGGGAAACGAATGCTCGAACAATGTACGTATGATAACACAAAACATTTATAATTCAGTAAAACTCTTTACCTTTTCCAGTTTATCTTTCATTTTCATGTCAATGTCATTCAAAAGTCTTTACATTCAAAGTCATTTACTTATTTCTTGCATTTAAACGTTTTCTTCTATTCGAATCCTTTACATTTCAGAAACTCTTTTACATTTCATGCTTTTATATTCATGCTTTTTACATTAAAGTCTTTACATTCAAAGTCATTTACTTATTTCTGCATGTAAACATTTCTTTGCAATCGAATCTTTATTCATACAATTCAGTTTCGTATTTCTTTACTTGATCATGTCATTAGATTCTTTTAACATGGTAATCGAAGTGAATTGAACGTCTATAAAACATTCTAAATACAAATCCTAACTATGAATATCAGTTTTACAAATAGATTTATCCAAACGACCAATACCCCATATGCTTAATCTAGTCGATCCTGCAAGTTACCAGAGAGATTAAATAACAATCATTAAGATTATTTGATAGTTTGGAGGACTAGCGGTTGTTTACCAGAAATCACTGTAAACAATAGGTTATAATACATTTAATTGGTGAAATATATGTGTTTGAATGATATTTGGATGGACAAATTCACAGGAGGCAGAAGTTGTCCGTAGCAGAATTTTTCTGCATTTCGCAGAGGTTGTTTAGCGCGGTCTGGAATGTAAGAATTATTATTTTCGGAAACTATTATGGATTATGGATGCTTATAATTTATCATTGATTTACATGAATTTTAATGATTTTTTAGATGTGTTTTAGATTGGTTTTGAATAACTTTTGATGAGAAACATGATACTTGATTTTTGTATGAGAATGACGTGAAATAATGATGAATGTAAATAACATGATTAGAATCTGTTTACTACATGTTATAGTGATGTATTGAGATGATTAATTCTATAAGAATATATTGTGTGTAATTGATGACATGAAATATATATGTTGTCCAATTTGGTGAAGATAATTCAAATATGTTGAATTATGTGAAATATGTTTGTATGATTAAGATATGGAGATGGGCTTAATTGCATATTTATGTTGAGATTGCACATGCATCATTTGTGTCAAGAGGAAATATTTGGTAATTCCATGGGAATTATTGACTTGTCCTAAACCTGGAGATGGGGTTTGAAAGCTTAGAGAACGTGCTTTTTGGTGGTTATCTGTCTTGGAGATATGGACCGGTAGGACTGATAAAGATAATAGTCGGTACCACATGCATATTACATTGAGTTGCATTGGAGTTACATGCGTCTATGTGAAATATTGAATTGGTGTGCATTATGTGATATTGGTGTGAATGTTACATATGTGGTATTTGTGATTGCTTATCTTTGAATCATGAATCATTGAACAATGTTGTATATGTAATCATGTGAATTTGTTATAATGTGTTGAATACATGATTATGTGAAGTGTGGTGAATTCAATTGATGTATGTATGTTATGTAATTACTTACTATTATATATTTCTACAATGATATGAATTCTCACCCTTCAATTGAAATGATATTTTATACGACATCCGTCAGATATCGAGGATAGCGGTGGTGCTGTTAGCAATGAGTAGTTGGAGGAGCTAGTCATTTATTTATCTGTTTTACTAGGTAGTGAGTCATGCTCTGGTCTATGTAACACGGGGAACGCTTGGATTCATGTTATTTTTATTATATTCATGTTTATTTGAGAGATGTTATTATACTCTATGGATATTTATGTTGAATTGAGATGTATGTGATGATGGCTTTTAGTGTCTAATACTTTATGTTATGATTGTCGGTATTGGATTTCAATCATTAGTATTATTATTTTTAGTTGAGAATTATTCTGCTGTGAGATGCATATGCGTTATTGTATGAAACATGATTCTAAATGCGTGTTATGAATACGACCAGTGTATTTGTGTTGTTGTTGTGAAGTAAATGTGACACCCTCGTCTGATATGCATTCTAATTTACTCTAATTATTGCATATTATTTGTGTGGGGTTTAGGGGGTGTTGCAATAAGCAATCAACATAGAAATAAAAAGAATGATGTTGTGATCTCAACTATGATACAAAACTGAATGACTCTTCGTTCACAAAAAAAGAAAATAAAAGAACGATGTCATGATCTCAACTGTGCTGTAAAATTGAGTGACTCTTCGCTCACAACAAACAAAGAACGATGTCGTGATCTCAGCTATGGTGTAAAACTGAGTGACTCTTCGTTCACAATGAAAGCAAATAAAAGAATGATGTTGTGATCTCAACTATGGTGTAAAACTGAGTGACTCTTTGTTCACAACAAAAGCAAATAAAAGAACGATGTTGTGATCTCAGTTTTGGTGCAAATTTGAGTGACTCTTCGTTCACAAAAAAAACAATGTCATGATCTCAGCTATGGTGTAAAATTGAGTGACTATTCGTTCATCATAAAGTATGACAAAATAGTAAACAAAACCAAAGTGTCAAGGCTTATTAACAAGATAGATCTCAAATCCAAACAAGAATCAAGACAAAAGAAAAGACTCAAGAGTGAGACAAATTTATTCCTAACTACGCAAATACAAAGCCTAGAAAGGTAGGACTTCATCTCATATCATCTCTATCCTACTTATCATGCCAAGAACAACATAAAACAATGCTTTAATTAGAGAGTAAAGATAGCTCCGATGATACCTAACAAAGTAGGTTTGTTGCCTCTTCAAAGTCACGCAAGCGATAAGAAAACTCTATAGAAGCTTCACACAAGTGATTAAACAAAATAATTTTCAAGTATTTCATATCACAAAAGTGGTATCAACGTTCTATCATAAGACTAGCAAATTGCACGAACATTCAATGAAACATAAAGTCTATTTTTATCAAGTTTATGATACTTTTTATGAACCTAACCAAATACATATACTCAACCATTTATTCAAGGATTAGAACCTACTTATTAATTATTCATCATGCCAAAGTGATTGAATCAAATAGGAAGAATCGACAACAACAAGTCAAAATCTTAATTCTAATCATTTTCCAACATTTAATCAATTAACTCCTAAACTAATAGAAAAATCAACAAAAAATTCCACACAGCCAGGTATCATCATATGAACATACACACAAAATTTCAGCGGCAAATTATACAAGAATCATCAAAAATTAGTTTCCAAAGATTAAAGAACAACATGAGAATTAAGAGAAAAAACAAGGTGGTGCATGGATCAGGGGTATGTGTGTAAAGCAGGCCATGGTGTGTGAGGCCCAAACCGATCCAAGGCTATGGTCCACTAACACACCAAATTCAAATTCAGCATCATGTATTTTTTATTATTATTGAATTATAACTATGATTAATATGTAAAAATATAACAAAAGAACTGAAAGAAAGTGACCATAAAACGATGCGTATGGTGTGAAGAACCTTTTAACTCCTTCGAGAAAGACGTTCGTCTTCTTCATCGTCTCTGCGAACAGCGCCTCGATCTCCTTGCTCCGTCTTTGATTCAATCCTTCGTGGCCGCCATAGACGATCTACTCCCGTCCTTATCTGTCTTTATCCCGTCTCATGCGTTCGCGTCTCCTCATTTCTGAGCTTCCCTCAAACCTCCGTCGCGAAACAGTCTTCCTCTCCGACAGCTACAGCGGTGAAAAACGACGGCGCCACCTCGGCGATACTTTCATCTCACTATTCCGTTTCTGATCCTCAAATAACACAAGAAGATCTGCACGAAGCCTCCTCCTCTTACGGAGAAATTTCGACGACGTCGATACTGAAGACGTCAAGGTGATGATGATGAAGATTACATGATGAAAGGTGCAGCGAATGAAGCTGTTACAGAGAATTTTTTTAGATGAAGATGATGAAGGTTTGATTGAGCAGAGAGAATTTTTTTCTTTGATTTTGTGATTCTTCTACAGAAGTGAAGAATGAATCTGATCCAAGATGAATTTTGATATTTGTATTCTGTTAGAAGTTTGTTACGATTAAATCCATCTTAGCCTTTGTTTTTTTTTTGCAGTTGGGGTACAAGAATGGAAGGTCCTGATTTATTCTGTTATGAGCTTGTTCTGATTTTCTGTTCTCACTATTTCCACACTTCTGATATATTTTCTGCTACCTTTATTTTCTTTTCTGATTTAATGCTTCTCTGATTCAATGAGCGGGCAAATTCCTGATTTTTCTATTCTGATTTAGTCCTTTCCTTGGCACGGTTTTGAGTTTAATCTCATGGCTTTTCTGATTTTATTGTTCCCTTGTTTTTTCTGCTGCCACAATACTTATGCAGGGCTGATTTTGAAATGATATTTTGAACAAGTTTGCAACAACTTTGGAGCTGTTTTGGTTCAACATGACACAAGCAAAAAATGGCAATTTTGAACAGCTTTTTGACAAGAGTTCATGGACATTTGGATAGACTAAAAGGCTTAGCAAAAAAATGATGAAAATTGTATAGAATGTAAATTTGGACATTGTATTTGAACTTGAACATATGAATTATGATGGATCTTGAATTTTGAACTTGATTTCAAGTCATGCCTTTGAATGATGAACTTTGAAATCTTGAACGAATAATGATATATGTTTTTGCCTCAAAATAACCCTCATGATCTTGATCTCGAAATGAACATAAAGCTTGAACTTGAAAGGATAAAAATGTTGTGGTACGCCTTAAGTTCCAAGTAATCCAAATACATGAACCTTCCAACTTTAGCTTTGTCTTCAATTAAATCTAAAACAAACTGCAAGCAAACGAGTAATTGAATAGTCAACGAGACCTTGATTACAAAAAATTCACACACTCATCTTTTGTGTTAAACTTAATCAATTAACCTCAATCTTCAAATGAACCACCAATTCAAAAGGCAACCAAATCGTGTCTGAAAGGTTGTTGAGATTCCAATTCATAGCTCAAACAAACAAGAAACATTTTTGACTTGATGAAATCCCAAAGCAACCCTAACCAACTGATAAGTATCATCACAAGAAAGAAGTCCTTGATTAAATCCTCTAAACTTCTTGAAGGAAATGTCTCGTGGAGAAAGCAATTAGGAGAAATCCTAAATGATGATGATGAATTCGCAATGAGGAAAGTATGATGATCCTTATATTCTTGAGGAGAAAACCTAGCATAATGAACCATTGTTGAATAACCAATATCAATGCTCAGGCATATCATAGGAGAAACCCTAATTCCTTGGCTCTGAGTGCACATTGATGAAGAAGGCTTGAGATGGTGAGAGGAACAAAAACCCTAGCTCAAGGACATTCTTAATGAAGACATGATGAAATCTTAAACTCACAAGTTAAACTCTAATACACTTGTTCTTTGAAGAAATTATGATGAAGACAACTTTGTATCTTGAGGAATCTTTCCAGGGAAGATGTCCATGATGCTTGTGATCTAAAATCTTAGTTCCATAATCCAAGAGTGATGAATGAACCAGTTGAATCACCTTTGAGTAAGGTAACAACCTCAATCCATAAGGAAAAACCCTAATGCGAAGAGCCCTTTGATCTCATGCCTTAGGAGCTCAAATGAATGTATGATTTATGATGTAAATGCATATGATGTCATGACTAAACATATTAGGGGTAAAAAATGGGGTATGAAACCTTTCATCTTCCAAATAGGCAAAGGCAACAAAAAACGTCAACTTCGTTGATGTAACACCAACAATCTTAAGCAATGGTAACTGGTATCTGCACGGTTAAAATACACATAACCAACCAGCTCACTCAATATATACAACATATTTTAGGATGCCAAAAGTAAAGTTTTTAACTATTTGTCTTGTATGTGCAATAAAAAATTCACACCTGCTAAAACATATTCAACAACTTCACAGAATCAGGATGTGTTCAGAAGATATCAACTACAATATTCGAGTTCTTCCTATTTCTAGTCCAACACGTATTTTTCTCTTTGTGTATAAGGCTCAATAACATTTTCATTTATGTCATTCCACCTCTCTTGCCCAATCTGTATGTTGCTCTAGCTTTATATACCTGGGTAATACTCGTGATATTTTTTGGATCTTTATCTTTCAAAGCAGAAATGATGTATCTTGGTGCCATATTGTATTTCTTTCATGATCTTTTAGACGCCCCAATATCTCATGATCTTCCAAAACCTTGTCTAGTCTATGATTGTACATCCTGCATTTAACAACCAACTTCCAACCTATACCACTAGGAATGAATCTTATCCTAAACGGACATTTAAACTTCATAGTATAAATGCCATTTAGAGTTGTTTCTAGATGCATTTTTTCTTTTTTAATTTCCTCCTCTCTCACAACTCATAATTAATTTATCCTTCCTCCCTCGCATTCCAATATCAGAATCAGATCAAACTGTAACAACAATAATACCATGTTTTTTACCAGTAGACTTTGTCCATTCTAAAACTTCAGAACAGGATTTAAAAAACTGTCAATTACAACAAAAATTAGTAAACTTTATCAATTTCATAATTGTCGGAAAACAAATAAAAATGTATAAATTCAATAGGAAACATACGGTATATGTGGTGAAGAACTGCATAAAATTTGTACATGAATCTGTAGAAGAAGCTGAAGTTGTCGACTCTAGACCATACAAGAATACAATTTCATCTGCAGACACTAAAAATTTCAGGTATTTGCGAACGTTCCAGTTTACTAGAAATTCCAAATTTTCGGTATTTTGATACTTACGGGATATTCTAGAAATTTCTAGAATGTGTTATCATTTTATTTGGAAAATCGCCCTGGAGTTTTTGAAATTTCCAGTAAATCGCCCTAGATATTTTGAAATTTCTAGTTAATTTCTATCGGAAATTTTGAAATTCAATTTTTTTTCCGATAAACTCCCAATTTCGGTATCGGAAATTTGATAACAGTACATGAAATTTCCTTTTTCACCACTTTGACCGATAGTAAATTTTTTTTTTTACAAATATAAAAAATTTAGAAGTAAATAATAATAAGGGCATTCTGGAAATAAAAAAAATGAGGGTGTGAGGTATAATTTGAGGAGTGTCAAGTTAAAAACTCATTTTCATGTCATTGGATCATCAATTGATTGCATAATGGACTCATTTTCATTTTTATTTGTTATATTAAAAAATTGAGTTTCATACCCTCCCTCTTGGACATATACTCCTCAACATTATGATATTTCTAAAATGCTTTTTTTTAAACCAATTTCCTATACCCCTAAAAAACACATATCCCTTATGGTTCTAAGAATTTGGAAAAAGAAATAAATTTGAAAAAATTTCAACAGCCCTAAGTTATGAAAACTTTCTCTTTGAATATTTACATCGGAACGGTAGAAAATCATATATTTAGTTTAAACATTAAAATAACTTTTATAATGTTGCAATTATCTATTTTTATCGGAACTATTGAAAAATAGTAAATCCAGATTAAATATTCAAACTGGAAGTTTTTTTTTTTGGAATTGAGAGGGCCGAAGCCCGAAACAAGAAACTAAAACGAAATCACTCGGAGAACACAAATACCTTAAACATCCAACTTAAGATAATTTACTAAATATGGAGGACATTGATCATAATTTATAATCCTAGCCCATGTTTAAGACTAAGATTTGCCAGAGCGTCCACACAACTATTAGCCTCTCGATGAACATGTTTGACTCGCACATCCCATTCAAGATTCAATATGTCTTTGATCTACTTTAAGATGCCACTGCCTTCACCAAAATAATACTTCCTTGCATTGATGAGATCCACCACAACCTCTTTATCAGTTTGAAACTCGAACTTGTTGTAGCCCTTAGCCAAATAAAAATTCAACCCCTCAAGAACTCCCCAAAGCTCAGCACTAAAACTGTTACACCGACCAATATTTTTGGAGAAACCTCCCAACCAGTTTATGCTATAATTGTGGCACAAGCCACCACAACCTGCTAAGTCATTTGTTTTGGAGACTCCATTAACGTTGATTACGATCCTAAAACAAAATAGTTACCATTTTCAATTATTTTAAGTTTTATTTGTAATAAACAAATTTTAACTTTTTTTATATGAAATGAAATAATGGAAAAAGAGCTCTAGACAATTTATTGTAAACAAAGGAAAGTTCAACAAAGGAGAAAATCCCTTTCACTGATGAGAGTAAAAACACGGTTGACCTAGAGAGTTTCATCCATAGAATCTTTATAAATTCATATATTTTTTTTATAAACTTTCACGCAGAAACCCGAAATTACTATAGAGAAGTTACCTAGTAAGCCCAACAAATCATTCACTTAAGCGTTAGGCAATGTTTGCAACATCTCATTTAGCCAACTCCCAACTTTGTATGTTAAGAATAGGATTTTCATCTCGATTCAGGAGGATGAATACCTCATTGGGCTTGATTCCTGCAAGCATAACCTACATAGAAGGATCTTGTAGCCTAAATGTTCCTCACCATTAATTGTGATTCAACTGAGAACAAAGTTGGAGAAGCTTTGGAGTTCCTTATCAAAACGGGGCATCACTTCTTTTGGTAAGGGTTTTTTCGAGTTCTCTTTTGCAAATCTAGATGATGTTAGGTGTGTTAGATCCATGCCCTCTTGGAACCTAAGCTCGAGTATATTGAAGTTGTTCCCTTAGATGAGGAATTTTGTTCCTAACAATGTTAACCACACTTATGCTCAGGTTTGGATTAGAATCCGTGGTCTCTCTCAAGAGTATTGGCGCCCTAAAATAATTTTTTCCATTTCTAGTAGTCTAGGAACGATCATTTGCATTGATTCGACATTTACTAGATCCCCCCGGAGAGGTATTTTAGACATCATGTATGTGTGTTAGTGGACACTGAATTACTGAAAGAAATGAGAGATAAAATTCTAGTGGAAAAAGTAGGGTTCACTTTCTTCGTTGATATAGAATATGATAAAATTCTGGAATTGTGCCATTTCTGCAAAGCTTTTAGTCATTCTATTGTAAACTACAACAGGAAACCCCAAGTTGAGGATAATGATAGGGGTAGAAGAACTGAATAATGAAGAAAAAAAGTAGTCTACAGACAAAAGGAACATGATCATCCTGTTGTATTTGAGAAACATGACAAAGATAAGCAGGACCAATCTTTGAGAGGTGAGACAAGTGGAGTTAACAAAGGTATTGCAAAAATGAATTTTGAAACGACTATCATCATTCTAGATATGGTTCCTCCAGATAAAGATCCAACTTTGGACAATTGCAAAATAGGTGATGATGGAGAAGATTCAAGCTCTGAAACATCAAAGTTTGTGGATGCTACATAACTTATCAATATTGAGGAGACAATTGAGGTTACTAAGGACACGTATGATGAGTTTCTCAAAGAGTCTTGGGTAAACATGGCAGAGAATAAAGATGATTCCACTAAAGAAAATTTCTTAGATAATGACACATATGAATTTCAACTTGTGGTTTCCAAGTCTAAAGGAAAGAAGAAAATAAATAAAGTAAAATCAAAGGAAGCTTATCTAACCAGGTCAAAAGTCGGTCCATATAAGACTTCCTTACGAAGTGCCTCTTTTAGAATATCAGGGGGCTTATAAATTCCCCTTCAAAACCGGCACTCAACATCTTCTCAAAAAACACAATCCTGATATTTATTTGTTAGCCGAGCCTTGGATGAAAATTCAAAGTTTCTCTTTAGCATTTTGGGACATACTTGGTTTGAAGGTTTTTGCTATCAACAATAGGCCTCTTTTGGAACCTTATCGTTGGTGCATTTGTTAAATACCATTAGATCCCCAGGTTTAAACTATCACTTAACAATTTTGTTGTACCTCAAAATTTTCCCTCCCATTATTCAAGACATTCTCCTAGGGTTCTCAAATGCTCAAGGTAGCTCAAGAATTGATCAGACAAATTCTCCTCATAAGTAATGGACTCACAACTAGGATTTCACTTCTCACAAGAAATATTGGGTTTCCAATACCTCAAGTGGATTTAATGGTTTATTATATGTCTCAAAGGATGCTCATACCAAGTTTCATGCCTTGCATCACAAGTTTGCTCAGTCAATTGCTCAGATGACTAAAAATCAATTGTATTGGACAAAAAGTCAATTGTGGCCAACATACAGTCAACCCTCTGGATTTTTGGTCAACATCAATATTTTGAAGTCATATTCATCATTTAATCAAGGTTTGACCATGATTCATCAAGAAAACCCAAGATTCATCAAGAGTCAAAAGTTACTAAATTAGGGTTTCATTAAAGAGAAGTTAACTGAACTTTGACCAAACACAACTTTCACATGCTTCATCATATTTTTCTCAACAAAATCTCATTTTGAAGAAAATTCAATTCTATACATATTTGTCTCTCTAAGCTCAAGTCCAAAAAATGCTTCATTTGAGAGATATGGGCCAATACGTTATAGGTCATTTCAAAAGTCAACAAAAAGACAATTTTTGTCAAGGCAACTTACATAAAGATAAATTCTTCAAATGCAAAATGATCAACATATATATTGTAGAGGATATCTTGAGCTTTCCAAAAAGTCCAAGATCACCTTAAAATGATAAAAATTGAGAGATTTATGACTCGTGCAAGTTGGGAAAGTTTGAGCAAATGCATGAAACCAAAAGTGACCAAACTTGAATTATTGGGCTAGTGGGCTTATGATTCAAGGTCCAGGCATGTTTTATACTTTATATGAACCTATGAACCACTTCATGCACCCTTTGGCCTTTTCATTCTATTTATTTTGATTTTGATTTATTTTAAAGTCAAAATAAATTAGATAAAAACAAGGTCTTTTCATACAAGGTCCAAGCCCATAAAAATATAACCTAATATACTCTATATATATTCAACATGTTCATGCCAAAAGGACATAATTTTGACAGCAAGGAACACTAGGGTTTGAAGGAGAAAAATTACAAAGATATCAAGCCATCAAATCATCATTCTCATATAGTTTCATTCAAAGTCCAGCACATCAATCATTTCTTGAGCATCCAAGGAGCAGATACATGCCTTTTCAGCAAGGTGCACGTACCATATCAGGAAGATGCATCATCGCCAATTGATGTATAAAACTCAAACTCAAACTATTTGTTTTAAGCATTTTCAAAGCCATGTAATGGTCTATTTATGCTCTAATGTGTGTTTGGAATAAATTTGGATGGTTAGCATAGAGAATGCACGTGCGGATAATGAGATGTGATTTTTAGGGCATCCACTGAACTTGCATTTGAACCTCTCTTTCCACTAAGCTTTTGCCCTTTTTGAGTCCAGATTGAGTTTAGGAGAAACTTTTAAGCAACATAGCTTTTTTCTTTTTTCGATTTGAGGAACTTTTGCAGGGTGACCGCTGGAGAAGATGGTTGTTTCCACCACCTCCGACCGATATGACTTTTACAGGATGGTCAAGGGCTGGCATGGAAATTGCATGCCATCTGATTTTCCCATTCAAATACTCATGGGCCCACTCATACGCGTGTTTTTGTTGTCTGATTTTTAATGTTATTATTTATTATATAATGATTTATGGTTAATGGAATGACAAACAATACACATGGCTCAATTGGTAAAAAGAAGGAATAACGTAGTAAGGAGCGTGGGTTCGATACCAGCTTTTATCACTTTTTCTTTGTATTGCAGTTTTTTTAACGCAGGTTTGTAACATGTTGAACGCGTCTTATTCCTGAACACAAACAACATCATGGCCTAGTGGTGAACACACTGGATGAAAGATTTGAGGGCGTGGGTTCAACACCCACCCCTGGAAATTCTATGGTTTTTCTATTTTCATCATTTTCCCCTCAAAAACCCTAAATTCATAAAACCATAAACCTTTTTTTTTAACAAACCTATTTTTTTTCAAAACCCTTTTTTTATAAACCCTAATCAAATTAGGTTTTAGGTTTTTAATTTAATTAATTTCTTTTTTAATTTTAATTAATTAGACTTTTTAGGTTTATTTAATTAATTGCAAAAACCTTTTTTATAAAAAAATCACCAAAAGCACTTTTGTTTTCCTTTCTTATTCTTACATTTTTTCGCGTAGTTTATTCTTCTCGTATTTTCCTCAATTATGTAATTGTTTCCCGGTTTGTAATAGTTAAGGTTTTCATTCTCCACAATTTCTATTTTGTAACTGCCCCAAAGCGATGTAATAGTCTAGGGTTTAAATTTCCGCATCTTTACAGTTTTCTATACTTGCTATGTTATTGCTTAGTAATTAGGGTGTATGGTAAGACTAAAACGAATTGATAACTAACCCTAACTGCAAAGATAAATATAACTGAAAAACAACACATCTTGCACACCTGCATCTCTAGGGTAACCTCTCTTCGTTGCCTTTCGGAATAACGGTCATGTCTCTCGAACGTAAGGATGCTTTAGAAAATTCCCTCTGATATAAAAGATCATAGTCCCTCGATGACCCTTTGACGTTGCCTTTCGAAAAATGATCTAGTCTCTTATGAAACTGCTAAAGCATCTTTACGAGTTGCCTTCGATGACTGTACGATGATCCTCGACTGTCTCTTCACATCCAACGATAGGGCTTCCTACTAACTAATGATACATATAAAACTATTTAAAGGAGGAGGAAAAGTACAAGAATAACCTTGAGTGGGTAGAACTTTTAATCGTTTGCTCACAAAAACCTTTTAAAAACAAAACATTTCACAAACACTTTCAAAGATACTTTCAAAACACTTTGTACGCATTCTCGAGGACCGATACGAGAATCATTACAAAGTTTCGCCTTACATCGGAAACTTTTCAAAATATTTTCAAATACATAACACAAAGCAATTTTCAAGAAGTGAGCTAAAGCGATTAAGAGCCCGTAGATAACTATGGATGAAAAGGGTGCTAACACCTTCCCTTTTCATAACCTACCCCCCGAACTCAAAAAATCTCAAGATATTTCCTTATCTTTTCATCCATTCCTTATTGGATAAAAGAAAAGTCGGTGGCAACTCTTGCTATCCAGAACATTTGCGACAAAATGCAAAACCAAGTCAGTTCTCCCACTACATTACAAGTTTGTTTATTTCACACTTAATTTTGAGAATATCTTTGTTAGTTTTGGTGCAGTTTATGCCTCCACATGTTATGTTCGAAGAAAGAAGCTTTGGAGTGACCTTTCAGATGCATTATCCTCTAATACCCCATGTTGTTTAGTTGGTGACTACAATTCTACTTTATGCTCTCATAATCATACATGGTGTAGGAGTTCTTAGAGAATACCTATGGAAGAGTTCATGAACTGGATAGATAAAAATAGATTAATTTAATTTTTTCCTAATGGTTCTTATTTCACTATAATGGTAGAATTGGAAATGCTTCAGTGGAAATAAAACTAGATAGAGCTCTTTTTAATACAAATTGGTTTGAGGCGTCTCACTCTATGAAATCCATAACTCTTCCTAGATGGAGGCCCAATCACCATCTTATTTTGGAAGAGACTTCATTTTCCTCTATTAGGATTGCTTCTCAGTTCTGGTTCATAGAGATGTGGAGCTTGCATGAAAACTGGAGATACTTCATTTCCCAATCCTCGATGAACCCTGTTGTAGGATGCTTAGTGTATGTGTTAAATAAAAAGCTCAAAAACCTCAAAGTGAGTCTCAAAACAGAGGAATAGAAGCACTTTTAGAAAAATTCATGAAATTAGTGAAAATCTTTGTGTCAAACTTAGAAGAGTTCAAGATCAAATTGGTATCCATGGACCTAATGATATGCTCGGAAATTCATAAAAAATTGCCCATTTAGACCTTGAGAAAAACTTGTCTATGGAAGAGGTGTTATGGCTAGAGAAGGAAAATTTGCAATGGCATATCTCAGGGGATAGGAATACAACTTATTTTCACAAGATTGAAAAATTAAAAGATCCAAAAGTATCATCTCAGCCCTCAAGGATGGAAATTCTCTCATTAATGATCATGAGAAAATTGTCTATATGGATGTTAACTATTTTGGTTATCTTTTTTGTTTTACAGAAAATGTCCAAGATAATTCTATGATGTATGTCACAGTTCCCACTGTGGTGGATTCCCAGAATAAATAGCATCCTGACTCTTCCCACTGTTAGTAAATGATTGTGAAGAACCTAGACCGGATGAAGGACCTAAAAAAGGATCCTGATGGACTATGGTTTTTGACGAAGCTTCCAACGCTCTTGGCAATAGCATCAGCTCTGTGATCATATCTCTTGAAGGTTGTCATACTCCTTTCACTGCCAGGTTATGTTTCAACTGTACCAACAATATAGCTGAGTATGAAGCATGTATCATGGGTCTCAAAGCTGCAATCAATTTAAGGATCAAGTTCTTAAGTGTGTTTGGAGACTCGACTTTGGTAATCATTCAGATCAAAGGAGAATGGGACACGAAGCATTCTAATCTCATCTCATACAAAGAGCATGTGTTGACACTAATCCCATACTTTGAAGAAATTACCTTTGAGCATTTTCCACGAGAGGAAAATCAACTAGAGGATGCGCTAGCTACGATGTCATCCATGTTCAAGGTCAGATGGGATAATGAGGCTCCTCAGATCACCATTGAGAGGATGGATGAGCCAACATACTATCACGAGATTGGCACTGAAGATGTAGTGGACAAGCCTTTGTTCCATGAAGTCAAAAGATATCTTGAGGTCCAAGAGTATCCTGAGGGAGCTTCAGGCAACAATAAGAAGTTCCTAAGAAAGTTCTCTGCCAAATTCTTTCTTAGTAACAGGATCCTCTATAAGCACAACCACGACTCTACCTTGCTTTGGTGTATAGACAAGAGTGAGGCAGAAAAGATTATGGCTGACTTACACGAAGGTACCTTTGGCACTCATTCCAGTGGGCACTCAATGGCTAAAAAGATCCTACCGGCAGGATACTACTGGTCCACCATGGAGGCAGACTATTATCAGCATTCGCGGACTTGTCACAAGTGCTAGATCTATGCTGATAAAGTACTTGTACCTCAGGTTCCTCTAAACGTCTTGACTGCTTCTTGGTCATTCACAATGTGGGAAATCGACATGATTGGAGAGATTAAACTGACAACTTCTAATGGGCACCGCTTTATCCTAGTTGCCATTGATTACTTCACGAAGTGGGTTGAGGAAGCTTCATTTGCTTCTGTTACCAAGAATGTTGTGGCCCGATTTATCAGACATAACATTATTTGTCGGCATGGTATTCCAGAAAGAACCATTGCAGATAACGGTACCAATCTCAACAACACTATGATCACCAAGCTCTGCATGCAATTCAAAATCCAGCATCATAACTCTTTTCCTTATTGGCCGAAGATGAACGGCGTTGTTGAAGCTGCTAACAAAAACATCAAGAGAATCATACAGAAGATGACAATGACATATAAATATTGGCATGAGATGTTACCATTTGCTCTTCATGGTTACCGCACCATAATGCACACATCAACAGAGGCAACCCCATTCTCTTTGGTATACAGTATGGAAGTTGTCCTGCCCATTGAAGTCCAGATCCCTTCTCTGAGAATCATGAAGGATGCAGGGCTGAGTGAAGACGAATGGGTTCAGACTCGACTTGACCAGTTAAACCTGATTGACGATAAGAGGCTCGCGGATGTCTCTCATGGTCAGATGTACCAAAAACGTATGATCAAAACTTTTAACAAGAAGGTTAGACGTCTGGTATATCAGGCTGGTGACTTAGTAATCAAACGCATCATACTGCCGCAAGGTGATCCCTGGGGAAAATAGACTCCCACATATGAAGGGCCATTTGTAATCAAGAACATATTCTCTGGTGGAGCCATGATCTTAACCACTACGTACGGTGACGACCTTCCACACCCGGTAAACGCGGACATAGTTAAAAGATACTACGCATAAACAAAGACCTGCTAGGTCGACTGGCCTAGGAAAAAATTAGGGCATCCCGACGAACCAAAATGGTTGGTGAAAAAATTAGGGATATACAAAAAAAAATGTACACCTGGCAAGTCGAAAATTTGAAAAGGAGGCTTGGGCAAAAAAGGGTATCCCGGTGGACTGAAAACCCGAAAGGGAGGTCCAGGAAAAAGTTAGAGATTTAAAGCGTATAACTATGTCCCATTGGATCACCTTACAACCAATCTTCAGTATCAACTATCAAGCTCAAGTGGTACTAATCAACCCAATCAGCTTCGAACAAGCAACGAAAGTGATGAGATACTCAAGGACATAAAGGCAATAGCAGAATGGGAACCCAATAGGATTATTTCACATATCTGTCTTTCTTTGTATATTATTTTGTATAATTTATATTCTTGTGACAACATTCTCTTACTAGGATGTTTGTCTCCTTGTACAAAAACGCTTACTCAAGTTAATACAAAACTATCTCGTTGAAAATGTAAAACTTATGTTTTTTTTTCTTTTCAGTTTTGTGTGCGAAAACGTTCAGTGATTATTTTTGAACATATGCATTTGAATATGATTACTGCTTACAAATACACGCATAAAAAATAGAAAGACAATTGCAATTGACTTTAAGAAACGGGACAATATCTAAGGGCCATCCACAAGATCCCCGCCGATGTCTTCCCCGACAGATACCTTCTCCAACAGGTACAGAGGCATGGGAATTCTACTACAAGGTCACGACCATATTCTCAGCATGTATCCTATTGATGTCAGTTGTTCTCATATCCTTGGTAGAGAAAAAAACCTCTAATTACTTCTCCAAAATCCCCCAGTGAAGTCGCCAAGCTTCTCAGGATTCCCCAACAGGATTCCAACAAAATCCCCAAGCAGTTTATGGAGTTCACCTTCCGCAACAGAGTTTTATAAATATCAAGTAGTTTATAAAGCCTTATCTCCAGTAGAGTTTATTTCTATGGCTACGAAAGTTCACCCCCCAGCGGAGTTTGTTCTCCAAATTGGTGAAATCTTCCAACAAAACTCTTCCCCTTGGTAAAATCATTCTCAAACAAAAGTCGAAGATCTTCGGCAGAGAAATGGAATCGCCAAAAAAACTATCTTCGTTCACTATCCCCATCGAAAATTGAAGAATCACTTTCTTCACTCATCAACAGCAACCTGGGATTCAGCTTCCCGGTACTCTTCAACAGCAGTCAGGGATTTATTTTCCCAGACAAAGATACTACACAACAGCATTACATGTTTATACATTATGGCATGTGCATATAAATACATATATCAGAATCTCATTTATTTTTGGAGCATCATGCAATTCATATATCATGACATCGCATGAAACTGATTTTACCTTTTCAGGTTAAATTAGCAGACATACCAACACTATCAACTTTTACAATAGGTCAAAGACTAATGCCAGAAACCAGACGGGGAAACTATATGCACGACCAAGTGGTATGAACTCCCGAAACAAGACGGGTTTACCAATAAATACATCAGGCCATGGATTAATGCCCGAAACTAGATGGGGAAACTATCTATGTGACCAGCAAAGCAAGTTCTGGATTAATACCTGTAACAAGCCAGGAGAACTATCTGTAGACGACCGACTGTGGATTAATACCTGTAACAAGCCAGGAGAATTGTCTACATGAAGAGATTGAAGATTAATATATGTAACAAGCCAGGAAAGCTATCTTTCTTTCTCAGATCATAGATTAATTCCTGTAACAAGCTAGGACAACTATCTCAGCGACCAAAAATTTTCAAGCTTCAGATTAACCCCTGTAACAAGCCAGGAGAACCATCTGTGGACGACTGACTGAAGATTAACACTTGTAACAAGCCAGGAAAAATATCTTTCTTTCTCAAGTCAGAGATTAATACTTGTAACAAGCCAGGACAACTATCTCAATGATCGACAATTTTCAAGTTCTAGATTAACACCTGTAACAAGCCAGGAGAACCATCTGTGGACGGCTGATTGTAAGATTAATACCTGTAACAAGCCAGGAAAACAGTATACATAAGGAGATTGAAGATTAACACCCAAAACTAGATGGGAAAACTATCTTTATTTCTTGGGTCAGAGATTAATACCTGAAACCAGCCAGGACAACTATCTATGGACGTCCGACAATTTTCAAATTCCAGATTAATACTTGAAACTAGACAGGACAACTATCTGTGAACAAGCTGATTATAGATTAACACCTGAAACCAGATAGGAAAGCTATTTACATGACCAGACGAAGAAATCTTACACGGGTTTCTTCTCATACAGTCTAACACGGACTCATCCTGAAGCAACCCTACACAGGCTCTTTCTAATACATTTCCAGATAACGGTTAATTCCATTATCCCCAGCAAATCACTGGAAACCCAGACTTAAACCAGAATACAACAAACTGATCTCTCCAGAGATAACTCTTCAGCAGAGCCTTGGACAACTAAAGTTCCTAGACTCTATTCCCCATAGAGTTTTCCTTAAGCAGGAGAACAACAGAAATCCATATTCCCCAACGGACTCCTCATCAGACAGCAGGAACCGGAACCCCCAAAGGGACCATATGTGAAATCAACACCTACTTTTGATGACATCTTTAAGCCTATCTCTGAAGACTCTCTGTCATTTCCTCCAAATGTCATTTGTAAGCTCATTCCCTACATCATTAACCATCAGTGTTATTTCATGCGAGTGCAAATTTCTGGGCACTCTAGTGTTCAATCATCTTCGACCTTCAGATCACGAAAGGCAGACAAGCCAATCTAAATCCTCAAGTTTAAGAAGATTAAACAGGGGCAACTGTTGTACCCCAAAATTTGCCCTCTCATATTTTCCCAAGATTTTTCTCTTACATAGGTGATTACAAACACTTGATTAAAGAAAAATAAAAATTTCGAAGATAAACAAGGTCCTTTGATTGGCATGAACAAGGTGTCTTTCGATTGGAATTTTGACAGGCTTCGGTTGAGCGCCTAACCTCCTCCAAGCTTGCCTCAAATTTCCAAGCTTCGATTGAAGCCTTGGTATTTTGCTTGTTTGTTGTATACAAGCTTTGACTGGGCATGTGTTTCCTTTGAAACAGCCTCCTTTGATCCAGAAGGGAAGGGCCTCCTGTTAGTGCTCCTTCGATTGTACCCTTGGTTTTGCGTGTTGGCTTGATTCACAATGCAATGGCTACCTGCATGCAAGCTTAATTCTTGCTTCGATTGGGCATTTGATGTCTTTGGAGAAAGCTTGATTCCTGCTTCAACTAGGCAAATTATCCCTCTGTGCGTGCCTTCAGCGCCCAAAGCAAGAACTTCTTCAAACTGGCCTTCGATTCACAAAGCTCCCACTGGGCAAAAGGTCCCTTAGCATGTCACCAGTGCACGTATGCCTCTTCATGCTTGCCTTGGTTTCACAAGGCAAAGACCCATCAACATGCCTTTAACTCATAAGGAAAAAGGCCCCTCTCACTGGTCTTCGATTCACAAGGCAAAGGCCCCTCTTCAGCTTGCCTTCAGCACACAAGGCCAAGACTCCTTCAGGTTTGCCTTCGACCCACCAGGCAAAAAGCTTCTTTTTGACCCACCAGGAAAAAAAGTTGCCTTCGACCCACAAGGTGCTGGTTACCTTTGTGCCAGCTTTTCCTAGAAAATAACCTCCTCTACGCCTGCTTTGACTTGCTTCATGCTAGCATCCACAAGGCATAGGTTGTCTTTGTGCCAGCTTCGACTAGGCAATGCCCCCCTTTTAAACAATTGTACACACTTTAACACGCATAATAGCCATTCGAAGGACACACCTTGGTGGCCTATTCGAAGAGGGCACAAAGCATACACTTAAAGTCCATTCAAAAGAGCCAATCGAAGGAGGCAACTTGAGGCCAATCGAAGGGCAGGAGTTTGAAGGTGATCGGAAGAGGGAAACATGTCCAGGTTCATTCAAATTCAAAAAGGGATAAGTTTCCATGACTTTTGCAACGTTGCAAAACATCATTCATGGCTTTGAAAACATTTGTTTATCGCTGTTTAAACCTTTGCCTTCTTGTCCCCTCCATCCCCTCTATATAAAGAGACTACAATTGTTGCATCACACACAGAAAGATTGCCTATCAAAAGAGAACAATCACACCACCATAGGAAACATATCAAAATTCTAACTAGTTTTGCAGGCACCCTCAATCCAGACGAAGGCTATACTTGTGTTCATGAGATTCCCAAGAATTTGCTCCAAGCCAAGCCAAGCCCAGATTCATAAATCGAAGCATTTCCAGTTGGTAAGGATTTACCCAAGTCGAAACTGCATTTCTAAGCCCTTGAAATACATGGTGTTGGTATATCTGTGCTGCTAATGCCATTTGTGTTTATTTGAGCATATCATACGCAAGGTAACATGCAGGAATAAAATCACGCCAACGAAAGGCATGATCTGATTTTCCTTTCGAAACTCATGGCATAGCCAGTTTCAAGCCAAAATAAGCTTATGCTTGAGGTCAAAAGATTCGAATTAGGGAGAAGGACCTGGGTTCGATACCCTGGTCCTGCATCTTTATTTTTTCCAACATTTGTCTTGCAGGTCCAATTCGAAAGAAAACTCCCTTCTTGGATCGAAAAGGACAACTCCCTCCTTGGGTCGAAAAGGATAACTCTCTCCCTGGATCGAAGAACCATATTACTCACTGGATCCAAGGAAAAACCCGGACTCCCTTCAGCTTTGGGCTTATTGAAAATTCCAATCAGCACCCCCTTTTCTCCTTTACATGCCTAGGCCCATTTAGCATCTTTTCTTTTGTATTGTTCTAATTTCTTTTTTTATTATTCTGTTTTTTTTCTTTATTTATTTAATTACACAAATGATCAAAATCACAAAAATATTAGTTTTAGGTTTTTATTTTATTAAACTAATTTTGTAAGTAAATTAATAAATAATTTTAACTATTTTCTTAATTTAAAATAAATTAGAATTTAGGTTTTAATTTAACTCTAATTATTTTCTTTTCATAATACAAAAACCAAAAAGAACTTAGACTATTTCCTTTAATTTAATTTTATTTATTTTCTTAAATAAAAAAAAAAGAACAATAAAAAGATTTTCTTATTTCATTTTTACTTACTAGGTTTTAGACGTACTTTTAGTTTTCGCGCGTTATTTATTTTCTTTCATATTTTTATATTATTGTATTTGTACACTGAATAATAATTAATAGGATTTTATCCATTTTCTTTATTTTTTCTTCCCCCCAATTTTTGTACATTGTAAATCCCCTCCCCAAAGCCATGTAATAGTATAGGTTTATACTTCCGCACTTTATATGACTAATAACAAAATGTTAGCAAACCTAACACAAAAGATAAAAAATAACTGAATATAACACACGTTGCACATACACACCTCTAGGGTACCCCATTTTGGTTTCCTTCGGAAATAAAGTAGTCATGTCCCTCAAAACGGAGACGCTTTAGCAAAGACCCATAAAATCAAAAGATCATAGTCCCTCGATGACCCTACAGTTGCCTCTCGTTAAATGATCTAGTCCCTAAACAAATTTGTTAAAGCGTCTCCACAAGTTGCTTTCATGACTGTATCGTCCCTTCAATGTCTCTCATACATCCAACGATAAGGCTACCTACTCTATAATAGTAGGATATCACTGCCTAAAGGATAGGAGGAAAAGAACTACCTTTTCGAGTACAAAGTAGATAGCTGTTAGAAGTTTTCTCAAAACATTTTGCACTTACACAAATACTACTTTAAAAAAAAACAACTTTCAAAAACATTTTCTTTGTCAACACTCTTGAGGACTAATGCAAGATTTAACGCAAAGCAAATCACCACACAAAGGTATTTTCCAAACATTTTCAAACGCACAAAGCACAAAGGTATTTCAAAATGAGAAAACCTCTAAGAGCCCGTAGATAACTACGAATGGAAAGGGTGCTAACACCTTCCCTTTCCATAATATACCCCCCTTACTCAAAATAATCTCGAAAAGGTCTTTTTCTGTTCTTTTCACCCTTTCCTTAATTTGGATAAAAGAAAAGTCGGTGGCGACTCTTGCTTACCGCAACATTTGCGAACACATAACTCAAAAACCATTATATAACAGTCGGTTCTGCCACCATATCACAATAGTTGTAGACGAACTTTTGAAGAGGATGAAGAAACCCTAGAAAGAGACGAGGAATAGTCGAGAGAAAAAGAGTTTTAGGGTTTTTAACAGGTGTGAGGAGTGGCGTGTGGTTATGGGTGTTTTAAAACAGAAATAAAAGGATTAATGGGGTTGTAATTAATAAAAGTAATCATGACGTATCAGATTAAGAAATTGCACGATGTTCATAATCTAGCTTAGGTAATGTGTGATGGTTAGAAAAAATCGAGGATTACACGCGTTTAACCATTCCGTCTAACTAAGTGGCACAATCAATGTACTCAGGATCTGAATAACAAAATGGTTTCATATGATCAGAGGTATTTATGACTAAAGCATCCTCTGATAACTGAGCTTTTAGATATAGCTTCTGATCAAGTTCTTTTTTCTTATGCTTTCTTCAGAGTAGTCTTCTAGAGGTTCTGAATTATCTTCATATTGATTCCTCTTATCTCTTTGAGTATTCTCAGTTTTCTGATTTGAGAAGAGTAATCTTCTTTTGGATTCTAATTTCTAATCAAAGAACTATAATCAGAGTTTTCTCTTCAGACGGTCTCGTCATTCTTCTGTTTAGAATCACCCGTCTGACTTTTGAAGGAGTCTTCAAAGCACAGATATTCTGATATTTTATTATCAGAACATCCATCTATTTTTCAGGATTTTCTTTGAGCAGAAGCTTATTTTTTCAAAAGGTCAATGTTTCATGAACTTCTGAGAGGCTTTGTGCTCGACATAAGGTTAATTGCCTAACATCTTCTGAAGTTTGATTTCTTGAGCAAATTGAAAAATTTGTTCTAATACAAATATCACCAAACTTTGATTGGTAATCTTGTTCTTGCAATGCTGAGCTAACATGTTTAGAGTTAGTTCTTTGATCACACTTCAAATGAATCAATGAGTGTTCTTTCCTCAGAAATGTCTTGACTTCTGCAAAGTCTCTCTTGACAGAATCAATGATTGGATCTTCTGCATAAGATCTTCTGTCTGCTTGAATAGATGTTTTATCATGAGGTTCTTATATATCATAAGATAACAATCTTTCTTCTTTTGAAAAGTTCCTAATGAGGTCTTATGAGAAATTCAAGGGTGTACTAATCCATTTCTTGAAAACATATCATATTTCTTAGTGGAACTTAATCAAAAGAGTTCAACAAATATAACTTCTTATTTGATGAATCTTTTCCAGTTTGCTTGTTCTTCAATTTTCTGGATTTTGACAGTAGTTGAAGATTGAATAACTATCACCTTAGAGTATTTCTTTACAAAGCATCTGGATCTTTATCTGACACTGTTAGTTGTTTGAATATCCATCACTAACAAAACCGGGCTCTGATACCAATTGAAGGTGTGGAGAAAATGCGAGAAAGGAGGTTTGAATTGGGTTTTCCTTTCTTGTAAAACTTTTGCTTCTAAGCATTATTCGTTGAACAATGCTTCTGATTGTTGCTTCTAATTAATGCTTCTAATTTGGTTAAGAAAACATAAACTCTAAAGCATAAGAAAAAGTAAAGAACACGCGGTATATCTTGGTTCACTTGAGAAACCCCCAAGCTAATCCAGTCCACCATTCCGAGGCAATTTTGCCTTGAACTCAAGGACTTAATCCACTATAATAAATATGATCACAATCGCACGGGAAACCGCCATAGACTAACATCCAATAAAACATTCAGGGATCCAAACTAAATATAACATTCATTGACCCAACAGAATCCGATTCTCTAGAATCTCCTATCATGATTTCCTTCCAATGATATCCATCAGTGATCTCAGCAGGCTGACCTTCACCCAGTCCCCTTTGAGATATGACTACCATTGACCCAATATAATCCAGTACCAGGATTTCATCTATGATGGCCGCGGCCAAAGTCTTCTCAAGTCTTCTGATCTTCACTCGATCACTTGAGGTGCCAACCAATTCTAAACACAATGGTTTTTCTGGAGATTATATGAGTGCTTCTTATCAAGCAAATTACTCTTAATTTAAGTACATATTGTTTGACACAATTCTGAGCAACAACTCTTGTGTACAAACAATTTACATGAAGATATTAAGAAATAACACAATCCGAGCAATAACTCTTGTGTTTTACGCATTTCTACAAAGATGGATCTAATCTAAAATAAGTGCAGCATCTTGTAGTCTTCTTGTCTTCATCTTCTTTGTTGAGTAAGCTATGAGAAACAACTCCTCGCTTCTTCATAATTATGTCAAGATGTATATGATTGATGATTTGAATTACATCTTGAAGAATTCTTCATCTTTATATTCTTCTTTATTAAGCAATATATGAGCAACAACTCCTTGCTTCTTCATGATTCTTCCAAGATGTATATGATTGGTAAATTGAATAACATCTTTTAGAATTCTTTATATTGTTTAGTGGATAATTGATTTGATTTGGTGGTGTTCTAATAGTGATAGATTTTATTTTTAACTTGAACATCAACAACCTGTGATTTACAACTTGCAGGTTTTAGCACCTAGCCAAGCAGCCTATTAAAAGTTCATCAATATTCAACATCATGTGTTGAACAATAGCTAACCAACCAACAATTTTAAACATACGATTCTTTTCTTATATATCCAAGAAAAATAGAGTCGTTGGCTATTTGAAAAAGAGTCGTTGCAAATAGTACTATGACGTCCTTATCTCTTCCGCACTTTAAGTTAGTGAAGAGGTAGTGGCATAAAGCTTTTTCGTACTTTGTACTATTATACTATGTTGCCGTTATATTCTTTCCTTCTGTACTTCATAGGATTCTGCGAACATGAGATTAGAAGCGGGAACATAACATAAGGTCTTCAAAACTTGAATTCTTCAGAGTCTTCAGAACTACGTCTTCAGAGTCTTCAGCACTTGGTCGTGAGAACTCGTTGTAGCAAACCTTTAGATCAAAAGAGCTTCAAGTCTTCAGAGTCTTAAGAACTGCGTCTTTAGAGTCTTCATCTAGTCTTCAGAACCTGTTTGTAGATAACCTTGGACATTTAGAACTTCAAGTCTTTGGAATCTTTAGACCTTCTGTCTTAGAATCTTTAGCACTTGGTTCTTTAAGAATCCTTATATTCAGAACCTTGTTACTAAAATCACAAAGTCTTTAGAATCTGGACTTCATTTAGAAACTTTGTCTTCAAATCTTTTAACTTTGTCTTATTTGGAACAAGCTATCTTTTAGAAACTAAGTTTTTAGCATCTGGACTTCAGTAGAAACTTTGTCTTCAGATCTTCTAAGTTTGTTTCTTGAAACACATTGTCTTTTAGAAACGTGAGTATTCAGCATCTGGATGTAAGTAACAACTTCTGTCTTCAGATCTTCTGACTGATTTCCTTAGAACACATTGTCCTTAGAAGCTTGAGTCTTTAGCATCTGGACATAAGTAAAAACTTTTGTCTTCAGATCTTTTGAATGGTTTCTTCAGACAAATATCAAGGCTTACATTTCAGAGCCTTCTGAAGTGTCTTGCTACTGTTCAACAAAACTTTGTAGCATAGAAGCGGAATCAATTCTCTTTTAATGTCTTGGCCATGCCATTCAGCAGAATCAGAACCTATTTGTTAAGTACTCAATAATAACAAACATTAGTATAACAAAATTGTTCATACAATCATAATCATTTGTTATCATAAAAACTCAGAGATAATATTGCAGAACCAAATCTTGTTCTTACTCATGCCCCCGATCTCCATTTCCTTGCATTCTTTATCAACAAACTTCACAAAAGTAGGATGTACTATCTATCCATTGAGGGACCTAAATGGCTTTGGACCCCAATTTAGTGTTACAATTAAGCCAAATTGGGCTATGACCAGAGACATCCTTGACACCAATTTCTTGTCTGACTGCTGATAAAAAAGATACAAAACCACTTGAGAGGAGAAACCTGTCAATTCTGCTCATAGCACCACCAGACCATCAACTCCATGAAAATTTTCTAGGACCTGTTGTAAGGTCTACTAAGTCCATGATACCAATGAAGTTGTTAAAATCAATTTCTTCTTGAGAGCTTTATAAGCAGCTACGACCGATATGTTTAGATGTGAATCTAATCTATTAATATCCCCACCAAGGCATCGTTCACCATCCCCCAAATTTCCTCTCAATTCTATCAAACGCCCTTACAACCTTCTCTTCTGAGCCAACACACATGATGAATACACATTAATAAAGTAGAAAAGAATACCTTTGAATGTAATGCATATTCCTAAGTACCCCTCCCCACTGAAACTAAATATTGTTTCTATGATATCCTTCCTCCACATTATCATCAACCCACCAGAGAAACCACGAGCATTCTTTACCGACCATTCAACATTGCAACTCCCCTAAAAAATTCTAACAACCGCTTCAGTGGTGACTTTTAATTTTGATTCTTTTATGAAACATAAATCTGATTTCCCCTTCCTTAAGCACTCCTTGATCCTTCTTATTTTCAAAGGATTTCCCCCACCTATGATCCTTCTTCATATTATACCTGCGTCAACGATCTCTCAGCACAACACAAACAACACGGAGGCATTAAGATCTGATACTCATAATGATTATTAGCTCTAAATCTATCTCTAGAATCTAAAAACTAATAGATATTTATACCTAATCAAGATTTGTGAGGTATATGTCTATAACAACCCAAATCCAAACATAAAGCAAAAAGATCAAAGAAATCAAGATTGATTTGCAAAGCAAGCTTTATACAACACCATGATCAATACATATACATATGTTCAGAGTAAATATAAAAACTGAAGGGATTTTAAGAGGAGTTTTTCAAAATTTGATCCTCTTAGCAGAATAATCTCGATGAACAGATCTTGATTAAACCATTAATCATAAATAAAATATCAAAGGATTCAAAGAATACCTCTTGAAGCGTGCTTTATATTTGATCACGAACGGTGGAAGATACCAGCATCTCTACGCAGTCCACGCGAGTGCAGAGTGGAAAGTGGTGCTAGCCATTTTCAGAGAATGGCAAAAATGACGATTAACATTGCAAGGAAAAGAGCTTCTCTATTTATAGAGAGCTATTAAAACCCTAATGCTCTTATTTTGGGATTTTCCAAAATAAGCCCAATCTTATTTAATTAAACTAATTTAATTAAATAAATATTATTTATACTTAATTAAAATCTTTTAACTAAATAAAATGTTAATTAAATTAAATCGTATTTAATTTAATATATTGTCAATTCTCATTTATTTAATTAAATCATATTTAATCAAATAATTTATATGGATTAATATATTAAATAATTTAAATATTATTAATACATAATTAAATTAAATCATATTTAATTTAATCATCCATTCCACTATAAGTATTCTATGCATGTGACCCTGTAGGTTCTTGTAACGTTGACAATAATATTAAATCACTCATTTAATATTATAAACAGTGAGCGGTATCTAGTAACACATCACTGCTACCCAAGTGACGAGAATGTCAGTGTGATCTAACATAACCATTATGTGATAATGATCATGTGGACAATTATCCCTTTGCCCTTATATCTATATTGAACACAAGGAATAGAATGTGTCACCCTTGTATAGTTCAATATTTTATTCCTTGATCCCCGAGTATACTTGATAACAACAAATAAGCCCAATATTTCATATCGACTTATTTGAGCACGACCGTGCATTTTACAGTCATACTCTATCAAGGGGCCTATGGATATTACTCACGTATATGTAGGAGGGGCAAATATCATCTAGGTCACTCATGTCCCTCAACATGATTTGTGAAGTACCCATCAACCATCTTTATGGTCATCCTATTACAGACAACGTTTGATTGACAATAAAGTACCCGACTCCTCATCTAGGATTCATAGTGGTTTCATGTCGAATGGTGGTATACACCAATATCACTATGAGAATAACTTATAACACTTACATAACAAACTATGTAGTATTCTCATGGTAGGCCAATCCAGTATAAAAACAACTCCTAATATTTATACCTACATGAAGACTTGATATCTCATATTCATGACTTGTGAGATACAATCATTAGTCTACTCACATAATAGTCTCTATGCATTACTGGTTTCCTATTTGACAATAAAACTTGACTATGGATACTTTAAGAATAACGTTCTTATGTTTAATGATGTCTCACGATTAAGTCACACTTAAAAGGTCATTAATATACTAATTATTTTAAGGATTTTATTATGTCATATACAAATAACATAATAGATATGATGCCTAATAAGTATACATATATTGACAAACAATATATTTCAAGGTCATGATACAAAAGTATATAAAGCCAATATTGATTAGCTATTATGGCATACTCCAACACAAACAAATCCAACAGTAGAGAAATACAAAGAGAAGAAACAAAGGAAAAATACACATCTCATGGGTTGTCAGCGTTGATTCATGAGAACTCCGCCTCCAAATCATCCATAAGCAAGCTCTAAGTGTTGTTTTCTAGCTAATCCTACCCAAAAAATGAAGGTTTGATGAATTGGGACCAAAAATACCCAACCATCCCTAAAAAATGTGTTTTTAGTCCTAAATACATGTTTATGCCCATACTTCATCGCCTGACGCTGAAAAAGCATCGCCCGACGCTCAAAACAAAATCTTTAGCGCATTTTCACACCTCTAGGGCGCCCCAGCATTAGAGGTGACAGTAAACAGAAAATTCCAGCATTGTTTTGACCATAATTTGAGAACCGTAACTCTGATTTGTGCACGGTTGGAAGTGTTAGAAAGCTTATTCAATGATCTATCTAACAATGCCTAAATATAAATTCTTGAATACTAACAAAAATGAGATAAAATCAATTAAACTCAATGATATTGATAAGATAATGCAATATATATACTATAACATAAATTATACAGAATATATACTAAAGTTGAAGTTTATTGACAAAAAGAAAACGAATTAAGCCGATGAGTGCTAATTATTCACACTCAAAAACACAATAATTTAACACTCATCAATTGGTGACACAAGAGACTGAAAAAACTCTAGACACCATGCGTGACAAGGAATACCGTAGCATCATAACCATGTGACCCTCTCATTATCCACATCCCTCGGTCTCCACTTATGAATCTCCCTAAACCATTGCCCCAACCAATCTTTAGCTTCATTCACCAAATACTCCAGCTCCCCTTCTACATTATCCTCTAGCAGGCACAGATTTGCACCTAGAGGTGTTGCCTTGATCGATGAATAACCATCCAAGTGAAAAGAGTCTTGAATATTGTAGGTCATAATCGGATTCTCCACCACACCAGCATAAGCCTTCTCAAATCTAGCCAAATCCATGAGTTCTCTATTAAACTCCAAGTGAGTAAACAATAGTTTCGGTTTATTAGGTCTTGTTACTTAAGCATAAGTTCTTCTTCCTCCATTGTTAATGTTAAGCTGTATATCACCCTTGTCGCTGTTGTACCCATTTTGATACCCTTGTTTCTGCTGATCCTTCGAAGGCTCCACCCCCGTCGTAAACGACTTTGGATTAAGCATTCTAGCATGTTTTGGAAGGTTCACCACACATCTTCCTTCTACCAATGGAAATATTATACAGTTTTGTCACCCATGAACGCCATATCCTCTACGTTGAAGAACCATATGAAGCCGTGTCTTTTACCACACACGTCCTTTTTTGGTGGAATAATCACCTCATCTACATGACCATATTCACTGAACACACGATACAACTCCTTTAGCACCATGATCCTCCAAGTTTATGTGAGAAGAATGTTGAAATCATTAACCCATCAGCCTCCTCCTTGCCTTCCCTCACTGTGTTGACGGTCGTGTCCCACTTTTGACGTCTCCTCTTTATCGGAATCCTAGTCCAGTTTCTCTCCTCTCTCCTTTCTCTCTCCTCTCTCATCTTTCTAATGTTTTCTGAATGTGTATGATTACTTATGGCATATAAATATCATTGTTAATATGAGACTCAACTTGGGGTCTCGTGATTGACTTTAGATTTAATTTAATAAGTAATTATGTCAATAATATTTAATTATTTGAATACATGTAATGATAAATTTAAATCTTAGGTTGATTTATAATCTATAGTTATAAGGTATTCATGATTATCAAATGTTCATATTTTGTCCTAAATTATAAATCATTTTACAAAAATAATTTGTCTCCAATTTATAAGTCACATTACCATTTCAATGTAACAAGATATTTTTCCCAATATACTCTTTATCATTTAATATTATTTATTTTCCAATTCTTTAAATTTCTCTTTCATATATAATGAATGAAAGATAATATTGTAAAATAATGCATAATTTATCTTTTCCATACAATATTAATTATATTTTTTTAATTCATATAAAATAACCAAAATATCTTAATAATTTAAGACAAATGGAATAGTATCTTAGTCCCATTTGAGTAAGGATTTGTCTTTCAATAGAATTGATTATGTATGTTAATCAACTATAATATAAAATCAGATAATTATCTTTACCTCTATTATGTATTAATTATCTTTACTCTATTATGTAATTATGTAGCATGTTAACCTAAATCTTTACTTGATTTCTAATATTTCTTTATAAGGTATTCATGTTAATTTGAGACTTGTGTTCGCTTATAATATAACTTGAATTGGTATT
>CATIWC010001255.1:17500-20000 GCA_948472305.1 Vicia faba
ACTTCCATGCAAAAATTCATCGGGAGATTATTCCCCTAAGGCGCGTTTGCCTCCGCTCCCGTTCATGGAGAAACCGCACACGCACGCGTTCCGGTCGGAAATTGAAAGTAGACCGAGGGCTTGTCGAAACGCTACGAAACTCCTTGGACACTCTCAATGTGTTATTTGGGAAGTGCATGCAAAAATCCATCGGGAGATTATTCCCCTAAGGCGCGTTTGCCTCCGCTCCCGTCGGAAAAACCGCACGGGGGCCCGTTCGGGCCGGAAATTCAAAATTGTCGAAACGCTACGAAACTTTGCAGATCCCTTCTATGTGTTATTTGGGACTTCCATGCAAAAATTCATCGGGAGATTATTCCCCTAAGGCGCGTTTGCCTCCGCTCCCGTTCATGGAGAAACCGCACACGCACGCGTTCCGGTCGGAAATTGAAAGTAGACCGAGGGCTTGTCGAAACGCTACGAAACTCCTTGGACACTCTCAATGTGTTATTTGGGAAGTGCATGCAAAAATCCATCGGGAGATTATTCCCCTAAGGCGCGTTTGCCTCCGCTCCCGTCGGAAAAACCGCACGGGGGCCCGTTCGGGCCGGAAATTCAAAATTGTCGAAACGCTACGAAACTTTGCAGATCCCTTCTATGTGTTATTTGGGACTTCCATGCAAAAATTCATCGGGAGATTATTCCCCTAAGGCGCGTTTGCCTCCGCTCCCGTTCATGGAGAAACCGCACACGCACGCGTTCCGGTCGGAAATTGAAAGTAGACCGAGGGCTTGTCGAAACGCTACGAAACTCCTTGGACACTCTCAATGTGTTATTTGGGAAGTGCATGCAAAAATCCATCGGGAGATTATTCCCCTAAGGCGCGTTTGCCTCCGCTCCCGTCGGAAAAACCGCACGGGGGCCCGTTCGGGCCGGAAATTCAAAATTGTCGAAACGCTACGAAACTTTGCAGATCCCTTCTATGTGTTATTTGGGACTTCCATGCAAAAATTCATCGGGAGATTATTCCCCTAAGGCGCGTTTGCCTCCGCTCCCGTTCATGGAGAAACCGCACACGCACGCGTTCCGGTCGGAAATTGAAAGTAGACCGAGGGCTTGTCGAAACGCTACGAAACTCCTTGGACACTCTCAATGTGTTATTTGGGAAGTGCATGCAAAAATCCATCGGGAGATTATTCCCCTAAGGCGCGTTTGCCTCCGCTCCCGTCGGAAAAACCGCACGGGGGCCCGACACGCGAAAAGCCGAAATATATCGAGGGATCGCCCGAATGGCATGAAACTTGGCATGCCATCTCAATTTGGTGGCAGATTAATGCATGAAAAATTCCAGACCGGAACTCATTCCGTAGCCCGACGTTTGTTTGCTTCCGCCCCTTGAAAAAAACTCAATTACACGCGTTTCGGACGAAAATTCAAAATAAATCGAGACGTTATCGAAACGCTACGAAACTTTGCAGATCCCTTCTATGTGTTATTTGAGATGTCCATGCAAAAAATCATCGGGAAATTCCATTCCTAAGGCGCGTTTGCCTCCGCTCCCGTTCTTGAAAATCCGGCGCTTAGAAAATTCATAATTAATTCATCCGAAGTCGAAAAATTCTAATTTTTGGTGGGAGGGGTTCTTATATTGTGTTTAAAGAGCATGCAAAAAATCAAGAAAAAATTCGAAGTCTAAGTCATCAAACTAGAAATTTATGTCTACAGGGAAAAAGGGACCAATTTGGTGGCAAAGTGAGGATTTCAGTTCAAACATATATAGGGGGAGGCCCTTGCCTGGTCCGCCTGGGGCCTTGCCACGCCCAGGCCAGGCCACGCCCAGGCCAGGCCACATGCTGCCTAGACGGAACATGCCCATGGGTGTTCCAAACGATTCCAATGGCAAATCCATCAACCCCCCGCACAAAATCCAATCCAAATATCGAATTTTCATCATCGAATCGAGCGTTCTTGATAAAAAAAATTCAAAATTTGGCTGGATTTTGCGTGCCCGTGCCGGCCACACGGAAGGTCCGTGGCATGCCACGGATGGTCCCGTCGACGGAATCGAAGTTGCGATCGAAGTTTTGCCGCACAACCCAATAAAATATTGGCATTCCAACCATCGAATCGTTCTTTGGGCGAAGAAAAAAATTTGCTAAAATTTTGCGGTGCCCGTGCCCGGCCGAGTGGCTCGTCCGGACCTGGTCACGGACGTTCGGGCGGCGGGGCATGGGAGTTGCGATCGAAGTTTTGCCGCAAAATCATGTCAAATTTTGGCGTTCCCGTCATCGAATCGTCCGTTGGTCGAAGATCAAAATTTTATCGGGGTGCGCGGTGCGACGGTCGTGGTCACGGACGGCGCAATCCGACGTGATTTTTGCCTTGGGCAAAAGCAACGCGGCGCGAAATGACGCGAAATGTCGCGATTGGGACTTGGGACTTGGACGAGGACGAGGACGAGGACGAGACGCGCGCGTGTGTGCGTGGCTCGGAAAATTGGCCCCGTTGCTCGGGTTGGTTT
>CATIWC010001255.1:27500-30000 GCA_948472305.1 Vicia faba
TTCCCCTAAGGCGCGTTTGCCTCCGCTCCCGTTCATGGAGAAACCGCACACGCACGCGTTCCGGTCGGAAATTGAAAGTAGACCGAGGGCTTGTCGAAACGCTACGAAACTCCTTGGACACTCTCAATGTGTTATTTGGGAAGTGCATGCAAAAATCCATCGGGAGATTATTCCCCTAAGGCGCGTTTGCCTCCGCTCCCGTCGGAAAAACCGCACGGGGGCCCGTTCGGGCCGGAAATTCAAAATTGTCGAAACGCTACGAAACTTTGCAGATCCCTTCTATGTGTTATTTGGGACTTCCATGCAAAAATTCATCGGGAGATTATTCCCCTAAGGCGCGTTTGCCTCCGCTCCCGTTCATGGAGAAACCGCACACGCACGCGTTCCGGTCGGAAATTGAAAGTAGACCGAGGGCTTGTCGAAACGCTACGAAACTCCTTGGACACTCTCAATGTGTTATTTGGGAAGTGCATGCAAAAATCCATCGGGAGATTATTCCCCTAAGGCGCGTTTGCCTCCGCTCCCGTCGGAAAAACCGCACGGGGGCCCGTTCGGGCCGGAAATTCAAAATTGTCGAAACGCTACGAAACTTTGCAGATCCCTTCTATGTGTTATTTGGGACTTCCATGCAAAAATTCATCGGGAGATTATTCCCCTAAGGCGCGTTTGCCTCCGCTCCCGTTCATGGAGAAACCGCACACGCACGCGTTCCGGTCGGAAATTGAAAGTAGACCGAGGGCTTGTCGAAACGCTACGAAACTCCTTGGACACTCTCAATGTGTTATTTGGGAAGTGCATGCAAAAATCCATCGGGAGATTATTCCCCTAAGGCGCGTTTGCCTCCGCTCCCGTCGGAAAAACCGCACGGGGGCCCGTTCGGGCCGGAAATTCAAAATTGTCGAAACGCTACGAAACTTTGCAGATCCCTTCTATGTGTTATTTGGGACTTCCATGCAAAAATTCATCGGGAGATTATTCCCCTAAGGCGCGTTTGCCTCCGCTCCCGTTCATGGAGAAACCGCACACGCACGCGTTCCGGTCGGAAATTGAAAGTAGACCGAGGGCTTGTCGAAACGCTACGAAACTCCTTGGACACTCTCAATGTGTTATTTGGGAAGTGCATGCAAAAATCCATCGGGAGATTATTCCCCTAAGGCGCGTTTGCCTCCGCTCCCGTCGGAAAAACCGCACGGGGGCCCGTTCGGGCCGGAAATTCAAAATTGTCGAAACGCTACGAAACTTTGCAGATCCCTTCTATGTGTTATTTGGGACTTCCATGCAAAAATTCATCGGGAGATTATTCCCCTAAGGCGCGTTTGCCTCCGCTCCCGTTCATGGAGAAACCGCACACGCACGCGTTCCGGTCGGAAATTGAAAGTAGACCGAGGGCTTGTCGAAACGCTACGAAACTCCTTGGACACTCTCAATGTGTTATTTGGGAAGTGCATGCAAAAATCCATCGGGAGATTATTCCCCTAAGGCGCGTTTGCCTCCGCTCCAAAAACCGCACGGGGGCCCGTTCGGGCCGGAAATTCAAAATTGTCGAAACGCTACGAAACTTTGCAGATCCCTTCTATGTGTTATTTGGGACTTCCATGCAAAAATTCATCGGGAGATTATTCCCCTAAGGCGCGTTTGCCTCCGCTCCCGTTCATGGAGAAACCGCACACGCACGCGTTCCGGTCGGAAATTGAAAGTAGACCGAGGGCTTGTCGAAACGCTACGAAACTCCTTGGACACTCTCAATGTGTTATTTGGGAAGTGCATGCAAAAATCCATCGGGAGATTATTCCCCTAAGGCGCGTTTGCCTCCGCTCCCGTCGGAAAAACCGCACGGGGGGCCCGACACGCGAAAAGCCGAAATATATCGAGGGATCGCCCGAATGGCATGAAACTTGGCATGCCATCTCAATTTGGTGGCAGATTAATGCATGAAAAATTCCAGACCGGAATCTCATTCCGTAGCCCGACGTTTGTTTGCTTCCGCCCCTTGAAAAAAACTCAATTACACGCGTTTCGGACGAAAATTCAAAATAAATCGAGACGTTATCGAAACGCTACGAAACTTTGCAGATCCCTTCTATGTGTTATTTGAGATGTCCATGCAAAAAATCATCGGGAAATTCCATTCCTAAGGCGCGTTTGCCTCCGCTCCCGTTCTTGAAAATCCGGCGCTTAGAAAATTCATAATTAATTCATCCGAAGTCGAAAAATTCTAATTTTTGGTGGGAGGGGTTCTTATATTGTGTTTAAAGAGCATGCAAAAAATCAAGAAAAAATTCGAAGTCTAAGTCATCAAACTAGAAATTTATGTCTACAGGGAAAAAGGGACCAATTTGGTGGCAAAGTGAGGATTTCAGTTCAAACATATATAGGGGGAGGCCCTTGCCTGGTCCGCCTGGGGCCTTGCCACGCCCAGGCCAGGCCACGCCCAGGCCAGGCCACTTGCTGCCTAGACGGAACATGCCCATTGGTGTTTCCAAACGATTCCAATGGCAAA
>CATIWC010001255.1:50000-52500 GCA_948472305.1 Vicia faba
TCAAAATTGTCGAAACGCTACGAAACTTTGCAGATCCCTTCTATGTGTTATTTGGGACTTCCATGCAAAAATTCATCGGGAGATTATTCCCCTAAGGCGCGTTTGCCTCCGCTCCCGTTCATGGAGAAACCGCACACGCACGCGTTCCGGTCGGAAATTGAAAGTAGACCGAGGGCTTGTCGAAACGCTACGAAACTCCTTGGACACTCTCAATGTGTTATTTGGGAAGTGCATGCAAAAATCCATCGGGAGATTATTCCCCTAAGGCGCGTTTGCCTCCGCTCCCGTCGGAAAAACCGCACGGGGGCCCGTTCGGGCCGGAAATTCAAAATTGTCGAAACGCTACGAAACTTTGCAGATCCCTTCTATGTGTTATTTGGGACTTCCATGCAAAAATTCATCGGGAGATTATTCCCCTAAGGCGCGTTTGCCTCCGCTCCCGTTCATGGAGAAACCGCACACGCACGCGTTCCGGTCGGAAATTGAAAGTAGACCGAGGGCTTGTCGAAACGCTACGAAACTCCTTGGACACTCTCAATGTGTTATTTGGGAAGTGCATGCAAAAATCCATCGGGAGATTATTCCCCTAAGGCGCGTTTGCCTCCGCTCCCGTCGGAAAAACCGCACGGGGGCCCGTTCGGGCCGGAAATTCAAAATTGTCGAAACGCTACGAAACTTTGCAGATCCCTTCTATGTGTTATTTGGGACTTCCATGCAAAAATTCATCGGGAGATTATTCCCCTAAGGCGCGTTTGCCTCCGCTCCCGTTCATGGAGAAACCGCACACGCACGCGTTCCGGTCGGAAATTGAAAGTAGACCGAGGGCTTGTCGAAACGCTACGAAACTCCTTGGACACTCTCAATGTGTTATTTGGGAAGTGCATGCAAAAATCCATCGGGAGATTATTCCCCTAAGGCGCGTTTGCCTCCGCTCCCGTCGGAAAAACCGCACGGGGGCCCGTTCGGGCCGGAAATTCAAAATTGTCGAAACGCTACGAAACTTTGCAGATCCCTTCTATGTGTTATTTGGGACTTCCATGCAAAAATTCATCGGGAGATTATTCCCCTAAGGCGCGTTTGCCTCCGCTCCCGTTCATGGAGAAACCGCACACGCACGCGTTCCGGTCGGAAATTGAAAGTAGACCGAGGGCTTGTCGAAACGCTACGAAACTCCTTGGACACTCTCAATGTGTTATTTGGGAAGTGCATGCAAAAATCCATCGGGAGATTATTCCCCTAAGGCGCGTTTGCCTCCGCTCCCGTCGGAAAAACCGCACGGGGGCCCGTTCGGGCCGGAAATTCAAAATTGTCGAAACGCTACGAAACTTTGCAGATCCCTTCTATGTGTTATTTGGGACTTCCATGCAAAAATTCATCGGGAGATTATTCCCCTAAGGCGCGTTTGCCTCCGCTCCCGTTCATGGAGAAACCGCACACGCACGCGTTCCGGTCGGAAATTGAAAGTAGACCGAGGGCTTGTCGAAACGCTACGAAACTCCTTGGACACTCTCAATGTGTTATTTGGGAAGTGCATGCAAAAATCCATCGGGAGATTATTCCCCTAAGGCGCGTTTGCCTCCGCTCCCGTCGGAAAAACCGCACGGGGGCCCGTTCGGGCCGGAAATTCAAAATTGTCGAAACGCTACGAAACTTTGCAGATCCCTTCTATGTGTTATTTGGGACTTCCATGCAAAAATTCATCGGGAGATTATTCCCCTAAGGCGCGTTTGCCTCCGCTCCCGTTCATGGAGAAACCGCACACGCACGCGTTCCGGTCGGAAATTGAAAGTAGACCGAGGGCTTGTCGAAACGCTACGAAACTCCTTGGACACTCTCAATGTGTTATTTGGGAAGTGCATGCAAAAATCCATCGGGAGATTATTCCCCTAAGGCGCGTTTGCCTCCGCTCCCGTCGGAAAAACCGCACGGGGGCCCGACACGCGAAAAGCCGAAATATATCGAGGGATCGCCCGAATGGCATGAAACTTGGCATGCCATCTCAATTTGGTGGCAGATTAATGCATGAAAAATTCCAGACCGGAACTCATTCCGTAGCCCGACGTTTGTTTGCTTCCGCCCCTTGAAAAAAACTCAATTACACGCGTTTCGGACGAAAATTCAAAATAAATCGAGACGTTATCGAAACGCTACGAAACTTTGCAGATCCCTTCTATGTGTTATTTGAGATGTCCATGCAAAAAATCATCGGGAAATTCCATTCCTAAGGCGCGTTTGCCTCCGCTCCCGTTCTTGAAAATCCGGCGCTTAGAAAATTCATAATTAATTCATCCGAAGTCGAAAAATTCTAATTTTTGGTGGGAGGGGTTCTTATATTGTGTTTAAAGAGCATGCAAAAAATCAAGAAAAAATTCGAAGTCTAAGTCATCAAACTAGAAATTTATGTCTACAGGGAAAAAGGGACCAATTTGGTGGCAAAGTGAGGATTTCAGTTCAAACATATATAGGGGGAGGCCCTTGCCTGGTCCGCCTGGGGCCTTGC
>CATIWC010001255.1:62500-65608 GCA_948472305.1 Vicia faba
ATTCCCCTAAGGCGCGTTTGCCTCCGCTCCCGTCGGAAAAACCGCACGGGGGCCCGTTCGGGCCGGAAATTCAAAATTGTCGAAACGCTACGAAACTTTGCAGATCCCTTCTATGTGTTATTTGGGACTTCCATGCAAAAATTCATCGGGAGATTATTCCCCTAAGGCGCGTTTGCCTCCGCTCCCGTTCATGGAGAAACCGCACACGCACGCGTTCCGGTCGGAAATTGAAAGTAGACCGAGGGCTTGTCGAAACGCTACGAAACTCCTTGGACACTCTCAATGTGTTATTTGGGAAGTGCATGCAAAAATCCATCGGGAGATTATTCCCCTAAGGCGCGTTTGCCTCCGCTCCCGTCGGAAAAACCGCACGGGGGCCCGTTCGGGCCGGAAATTCAAAATTGTCGAAACGCTACGAAACTTTGCAGATCCCTTCTATGTGTTATTTGGGACTTCCATGCAAAAATTCATCGGGAGATTATTCCCCTAAGGCGCGTTTGCCTCCGCTCCCGTTCATGGAGAAACCGCACACGCACGCGTTCCGGTCGGAAATTGAAAGTAGACCGAGGGCTTGTCGAAACGCTACGAAACTCCTTGGACACTCTCAATGTGTTATTTGGGAAGTGCATGCAAAAATCCATCGGGAGATTATTCCCCTAAGGCGCGTTTGCCTCCGCTCCCGTCGGAAAAACCGCACGGGGGCCCGTTCGGGCCGGAAATTCAAAATTGTCGAAACGCTACGAAACTTTGCAGATCCCTTCTATGTGTTATTTGGGACTTCCATGCAAAAATTCATCGGGAGATTATTCCCCTAAGGCGCGTTTGCCTCCGCTCCCGTTCATGGAGAAACCGCACACGCACGCGTTCCGGTCGGAAATTGAAAGTAGACCGAGGGCTTGTCGAAACGCTACGAAACTCCTTGGACACTCTCAATGTGTTATTTGGGAAGTGCATGCAAAAATCCATCGGGAGATTATTCCCCTAAGGCGCGTTTGCCTCCGCTCCCGTCGGAAAAACCGCACGGGGGCCCGTTCGGGCCGGAAATTCAAAATTGTCGAAACGCTACGAAACTTTGCAGATCCCTTCTATGTGTTATTTGGGACTTCCATGCAAAAATTCATCGGGAGATTATTCCCCTAAGGCGCGTTTGCCTCCGCTCCCGTTCATGGAGAAACCGCACACGCACGCGTTCCGGTCGGAAATTGAAAGTAGACCGAGGGCTTGTCGAAACGCTACGAAACTCCTTGGACACTCTCAATGTGTTATTTGGGAAGTGCATGCAAAAATCCATCGGGAGATTATTCCCCTAAGGCGCGTTTGCCTCCGCTCCCGTCGGAAAAACCGCACGGGGGCCCGACACGCGAAAAGCCGAAATATATCGAGGGATCGCCCGAATGGCATGAAACTTGGCATGCCATCTCAATTTGGTGGCAGATTAATGCATGAAAAATTCCAGACCGGAACTCATTCCGTAGCCCGACGTTTGTTTGCTTCCGCCCCTTGAAAAAAACTCAATTACACGCGTTTCGGACGAAAATTCAAAATAAATCGAGACGTTATCGAAACGCTACGAAACTTTGCAGATCCCTTCTATGTGTTATTTGAGATGTCCATGCAAAAAATCATCGGGAAATTCCATTCCTAAGGCGCGTTTGCCTCCGCTCCCGTTCTTGAAAATCCGGCGCTTAGAAAATTCATAATTAATTCATCCGAAGTCGAAAAATTCTAATTTTTGGTGGGAGGGGTTCTTATATTGTGTTTAAAGAGCATGCAAAAAATCAAGAAAAAATTCGAAGTCTAAGTCATCAAACTAGAAATTTATGTCTACAGGGAAAAAGGGACCAATTTGGTGGCAAAGTGAGGATTTCAGTTCAAACATATATAGGGGGAGGCCCTTGCCTGGTCCGCCTGGGGCCTTGCCACGCCCAGGCCAGGCCACGCCCAGGCCAGGCCACATGCTGCCTAGACGGAACATGCCCATGGGTGTTCCAAACGATTCCAATGGCAAATCCATCAACCCCCCGCACAAAATCCAATCCAAATATCGAATTTTCATCATCGAATCGAGCGTTCTTGATAAAAAAAATTCAAAATTTGGCTGGATTTTGCGTGCCCGTGCCGGCCACACGGAAGGTCCGTGGCATGCCACGGATGGTCCCGTCGACGGAATCGAAGTTGCGATCGAAGTTTTGCCGCACAACCCAATAAAATATTGGCATTCCAACCATCGAATCGTTCTTTGGGCGAAGAAAAAAATTTGCTAAAATTTTGCGGTGCCCGTGCCCGGCCGAGTGGCTCGTCCGGACCTGGTCACGGACGTTCGGGCGGCGGGGCATGGGAGTTGCGATCGAAGTTTTGCCGCAAAATCATGTCAAATTTTGGCGTTCCCGTCATCGAATCGTCCGTTGGTCGAAGATCAAAATTTTATCGGGGTGCGCGGTGCGACGGTCGTGGTCACGGACGGCGCAATCCGACGTGATTTTTGCCTTGGGCAAAAGCAACGCGGCGCGAAATGACGCGAAATGTCGCGATTGGGACTTGGGACTTGGGACTTGGGACTTGGACGAGGACGAGGACGAGGACGAGACGCGCGCGTGTGTGCGTGGCTCGGAAAATTGGCCCCGTTGCTCGGGTTGGTTTTTCATGCCTAGTGCGGCAGAACCGGCGTTGTTCGATGCTTCCATTTGCCTGCATGCCTTGGCATCGCGGGGGGTGGTACGTTACGCAATGTTGGATCTTGCTGACGCGGGGGCGTGTGAGTGGCATTGCGGATGTTTGTGTTTGCTGGCTCCATGCTTTTGCACCGAACGGTGAACACAACATTCCCTATCAATTTTCATCGCTTGCTTGCGTAATCGGTGTTGGTTTCTTGTTCCTGTTTGTCTTGCCTATAAAACGGTAAACATTTGGCTGGTTAGTTTTAAAACCATCCCATCCCATTGCTTGGTGTTGTGGTGGCTCTTGAAGTGATACGTATGTGCCGTCTTAGATGTCACGTGTGGCGTCTCTTGCGGTACGCGCGGGTCATTGATTTCTTGGAGGCGGTACTTGAGATGACATTTGGTTTATCCCATTGCGTCCCTTACTAATGGTTGCTCTAAATTATGC
>CATIWC010001256.1:0-32169 GCA_948472305.1 Vicia faba
AAAATCTGATGAAATAAAAAAAAATTGTCGAAACTTGATGTAAACATAAATATGTAGAAAAGCACATGTAATTTAAAGAAAATTTGATGAAATTGAAAGTGAACCTTAATCAGAAGAAACTCTGATGAATTATTTAGTTCACAGATATCTGAAGAAACTCTAATGAAATAGGAAGAAAGTATAATGAAATTGGAAACGAACCTAAATCTGAAGAAAATCTGATGAATTTTGTAGTTAACATATATCTAAAGACACTCAAATGAATTAGGAATAAAATCTGATGAAAATTGAGGTGATCATAAATCTGTAGGATATATGATGAATTTTGTAATGAACATATATCTGAAAAAACTGTAATGAAATAGAAGAAAATCTGATGAAATTTGAGGTGAACACAAATCTGAAGGAAATATGATGAAATTTGAAGTTAACATAAGTCTGAGGAAATTTGAATTGAACATAAATCTGCATAAAATCTGATGAAATCTTAAGAAAAAATTGATGAATTTTGAAGTAAACATAAATCTTAAGAAAGCCTTATGAAACTTGAAGTAAATACATAAATCTAAAGATAAAATGATGAAATATGAAATGAACATATATCTGAAGAAAATTTGACGAAAATTTGATGAAATTTAAAGTAATCGTAAATTTGAAGAAAGTATGACGAAATTTGAAGTGAACAAAAATCTGAAGAAAATCTCATGAAATTTGAAGTGAATATAAATCTGAAGAAAATCTGATGAAATAAAAAAAAACTGTCGAAACTTGATGTAAACATAAATCTGTAGAAAAGCAGATGTAATTTAAAGAAAATTGATGAAATTGAAAGTGAACCTTAATCAGAAGAAACTCTGATGAATTATTTAGTGAACACATATCTGAAGAAACTCTAATGAAATAGGAAGAAAGTATGATGAAATTGGAAACGAACCTAAATATGAAGAAAATCTGATGAATTTTGTAGTTAACATATATCTAAAGACACTCTAATGAATTAGGAATAAAATCTGATGAAAATTGAGGTGATCATAAATCTGTAGGAAATATGATGAATTTTGTAATGAACATATATCTGAAAACACTCTAATGAAATAGGAAGAAAATCTGATGAAATTTGAGGTGAACATAAATATGAAGGAAATATGATGAAATTTGAAGTTAACATAAGTCTGAGGAAATTTGAATTGAACATAAATTTGCACAAAATCTGATGTAATCTTAAGAAAAATTGATGAATTTTGAAGTAAACATAAATCTTAAGAAAGTTTTATGAAACTTGAGGTAAATACATAAATCTAGGGAAAATATGATGAAATATGAAATGAACATAAAATCTAAAGAAAATCTAAAGAAAATTTGATGAAATTTAAAGTAATCGTAAATTTGAAGAAAGTTTGACGAAATTTGAAGTGAACAAAAAATCTGAAGAAAATGTCATGAAATTTGAAGTGAATATATATCTGAAGAAAATCTGATGAAATAAAAAAAATTGTTGAAACTTAATGTAAACATATATCGGTAGAAAAGCAGATGTAATTTGAAGAAAATTTGATGAAATTGAAAGTGAACCTTAATCAGAAGAAACTCTGATGAATTATTTAGTGAACACATATCTGAAGAAATTCTAATGAAATAGGAAGAAAGTATGATGAAATTGGAAGCAAACCTAAATCTGAAGAAAATTTGATAAATTATGTAGTGAACATATATCTGAAGGAAATATGATGAATTTTATAATGAACATATATCTGAAAAAATACTAATGAAACAGGAAAAAAATCTGATGAAATTTGAGGTGAACACAAATCTGAAGGAAATAAGATGAATTAAGTAATGAACATATATCTTAAAAAACTCTAATGAAATAGGAAGAAAATCTGATGAAATTTGAGGTGAACACAAATCTGAAGGAAATACGATGAAATTTGAAGTTAATATAAGTCTGAGGAAATTTGAATTTAACATAAATTTGCACAAAATCTGATGAAATCTTAAGAAAAATTGATGAATTTTGAAGTAAACATAAATCTTAAGAAAGTTTTATGAAACTTGAGGTAAATACATAAATCTAGGGAAAATATGATGAAATATGAAATGAACATAAATCTGAAGAAAATCTAAAGAAAATTTGATGAAATTTAAAGTAATCGTAAATTTGAAGGAAGTTTGACGAAATTTGAAGTGAACAAAAATCTGAAGAAAATCTCATGAAATTTGAAGTGAATATATATCTGAAGAAAATCTGATGAAATAAAAAAAATTGTTGAAACTTAATGTAACATAAATCGGTAGAAAAGCAGATGTAATTTGTAGAAAATTTGATGAAATTGAAAGTGAACCTTAATCAGAAGAAACTCTAATGAATTATTTAGTGAACACATATCTGAAGAAATTCTAATGAAATAGGAAGAAAGTATGATGAAATTGGAAGCAAACCTAAATCTGAAGAAAATTTGATAAATTATGTAGTGAACATATATCTGAAGGAAATATGATGAATTTTATAATGAACATATATCTGAAAAAACGCTAATGAAACAGGAAAAAAATCTGATGAATTTTGAGGTGAACACAAATCTGAAGGAAATAAGATGAAATTTGAAGTTAACATAAGTCTGAGGAAATTTGAATTGAACATAAATTTGCACAAAATCTGATGAAATCTTAAGAAAATTGAAGAATTTTTAAGTAAACATAAATCTTAAGAATGTCTTATGAAACTTGAAGTAAATACATAAATCTAAAGAAAATATGATGAAATATGAAATGAACATAAATCTGAAGAAAATCTAAAGAAAATTTGATGAACTTTAAAGTAATCGTAAATTTGAAGAAAGTTTGACGAAATTTGAAGTGAACAAAAATCTGAATAAAATCTCATGAAATTTGAAGTGAATATATATCTGAACAATATCTGATGAAATAAAAAAAAATGTTGAAACTTGATGTAAACAAAAATCTGTAGAAAAGTAGATGTAATTTGAAGAAAATTTGATGAAATTGAAAGTGAACCTTAATCAGAAGAAACTCTGATGAATTATTTAGTGAACACATATTTGAAGAAACTCTAATGAAATAGGAAGAAAGTATGATGAAATTGGAAGCGAACCTAAATTTGAAGAAAATTTGATAAATTTTGTAGTCAACATATATCTAAAGACACTCTAATGAATTAGGAAGAAAATCTAATGAAAATTGAGGTGAACATAAATCTAAAGGAAATATGATGAATTTTGTAATGAACATATATCTGAAAAAACTCTAATGAAATAGGAAGAAAATATGTTGAAATTTGAGGTGAACACAAATTTGAAGGAAATACGATGAAATTTGAAGTTAACATAAGTCTGAGGAAATTTGAATTGAACATAAATTTGCACAAAATCTGATGAAATCTTAAGAAAAATTGATGAATTTTGAAGTAAACATAAATCTTAAGAAAGTTTTATGAAATTGAAGTAAAACATAAATCTAGGGAAAATATGATGAAATATGAAATGAACATAAATCTGAAGAAAATCTAAAGAAAATTTGATGAAATTTAAAGTAATCGTAAATTTGAAGAAAGTTTGACGAAATTTGAAGTGAACAAAAATTTGAAGAAAATCTCATGAAATATGAAGTGAATATAAATCTGAAGAAAATCTGATGAAATACAAAAAAACTGTTGAAATTTGATGTAAACATAAATCTGTAGAAAAGCAGATGTAATTTGAAAAAAATTGATGAAATTGAAAGTGAACCTTAATCAGAAGAAACTCTGATGAATTATTTAGTGAAAACATATCTGAAGAAACTCTAATGAAATAGGAAGAAAGTATGATGAAATTGGAAACGAACCTAAATCTGAAGAAAATTTGATGAATTTTTTAGTGAACATATATCTAAAAACACTCTAATGAATTAGGAATAAAATATGATGAAAATTGAGGTGAACATAAATCTGAAGGAAATATGATGACTTTTGTAATGAACATATCTGAAAAAACTCTAATGAAATAGGAAGAAAATCTGATGAAATTTGAGGTGAACACAAATCTGAAAGAAATACGATGAAATTTGAAGTTAACATAAGTCTGAGGAAATTTGAATTGAACATAAATTTGCACAAAATCTGATGAAATCTTAAGAAAAATTGATGAATTTTGAAGTAAACATAAATCTTAAGAAAGTTTTATGAAACATGAAGTAAATACATAAATCTAAGGAAAATATGATGAAATATTAAATGAACATAAATCTGAAGAAAATCTAAACAAATTTTGATGAAATTTAAAGTAATCGTAAATTTGAAGAAAGTTTGACGAAATTTGAAGTGAACCAAAAACTGAAGAAAATCTCATGAAATATGAAGTGAATATAAATCTGAAGAAAATGTGATGAAATAAAAAAAACGGTTGAAACTTTATGTAAACATAAATTTGTAGAAAAGCAGATGTAATTTGAAGAAAATTTGCTGAAATTGAAAGTGAACCTTAATCAGAAGAAACTCTGATGAATTATTTAGTGAACACATATCTGAAGAAATACTAATGAAATAGGAAGAAAGTATGATGAAATTGGAAGCAAACCTAAATCTGAAGAAAATTGATAAATTATGTAGTGAACATATATCTGAAGGAAATATGATGAATTTTATAATGAACATATATCTGAAAAAACGCTAATGAAACAGGAAAAAAATCTGATGAAATTTGAGGTGAACACAAATCTGAAGGAAATAAGATGAAATTTGAAGTTAACATAAGTCTGAGGAAATTTGAATTGAACATAAATTTGCACAAAATCTGATGAAATCTTAAGAAAAATTGATGAATTTTGAAGTAAACATAAATCTTAAGAATGTCTTATGAAACTTGAAGTAAATACATAAATCTAAAGAAAATATGATGAAATATGAAATGAACATAAATCTGAAGAAAATCTAAAGAAAATTTGATGAACTTTAAAGTAATCGTAAATTTGAAGAAAGTTTGACGAAATTTGAAGTGAACAAATATCTGAATAAAATCTCATGAAATTTGAAGTGAATATATATCTGAACAATATCTGATGAAATAAAAAAAAACTGTTGAAACTGATGTAAACATAAATCTGTAGAAAAGCAGATGTAATTTGAAGAAAATTTGCTGAAATTGAAAGTGAACCTTAATCAGAAGAAACTCTGATGAATTCTTTAGTGAACACATATCTGAAGAAACTCTAATGAAATAGGAAGAAAGTATGATGAAATTGGAAGCGAACCTAAATCTGAAGAAGATTTGATAAATTTTGTAGTGAACATATATCTAAAGACACTCTAATGAATTAGGAATAAAATCTGATGAAAATTGAGGTGAACATAAATCTGAAGGAAATATGATGAATTTTGTAATGAAAATATATCTGAAAAAAACTGTAATGAAATAGAAGATAATCTGATGAAATTTGAGGTGAACACAAATCTGAAGGAAATATGATGAAATTTGAAGTTAACATAAGTCTGAGGAAATTTGAATTGAACATGAATCTGCATAAAATCTGATGAAATCTTAAGAAAAATTGATGAATTTGAAGTAACATAAATCTTAAGAAAGCCTTATGAAACTTGAAGTAAATACATAAATCTAAAGATAAAATGATGAAATATTAAATGAACATATATCTGAAGAAAATCTGAAGAAAATTTGATGAAATTTAAAGTAATCGTAAATTTGAAGAAAGTATGACGAAATCTGAAGTGAAAAAAAATCTGAAGAAAATCTCATGAAATTTGAAGTGAATATAAATCTGAAGAAAATCTGATGAAATAAAAAAAAAACTGTCGAAACTTGATGTAAACATAAATCTGTAGAAAAGCAGATGTAATTTGAAGAAAATTTGATGAAATTGAAAGTGAACCTTAATCAGAAGAAACTATGATGAATTATTTATTGAACACATATCTGAAAAAACTCTAATGAAATAGGAAGAAAGTATGATGAAATTGGAAACGAACCTAAATCTGAAGAAAATCTGATGAATTTTGTAGTAAACATATATCTAAAGACACTCTAATGAATTAGGAATATAATCTGATGAAAATTGAGGTGAACATAAATCTGAAGGAAATATGATGAACTTTGTAATGAAAATATATCTGAAGAAACTCTAATGAAATTGAAGAAAATCTGATGAAATTAGAGGGTGAACACAAATCTGAAGGAAATATGATGAAATTTGAAGTTAACATAAGTCTGAGGAAATTTGAATTGAACATAAATCTGCATAAAATCTGATGAAATCTTAAGAAAAAATGATGAATTTTTAAGTAAGCATAAATCTTAAGAAAGTCTTATGAAACTTGAAGTAAATACATAAATCTAAAGAAAAAATGATGAAATATGAAAATGAACAGAAATCTTAAGAAAATCTAAACAAAATTTAATGAAATTTAAATTAATCGTAAATTTGAAGAAAGTATGACGAAATCTGAAGTGAAAAAAAATCTGAAGAAAATCTCATGAAATTTGAAGTGAATATAAATCTGAAGAAAATCTGATGAAATAAAAAAAAAACTGTCGAAACTTGATGTAAACATAAATCTATCTGTAGAAAAGCAGATGTAATTGGAAGAAAATTTGATGAAATTGAAAAGTGAACCTTAATCAAAAGAAACTCTGATGAATGATTTAGTGAACACATATCTGAAGAAACTCTAATGAAATAGGAAGAAAGTATGATGAAATTGGGAAACGAACCTAAATCTGAAGAAAATCTGATAAATTTTGTAGTGAACATATATCTAACGACACTCTAATGATTAGGAATAAAATCTAATGAAAATTGAGGTGAACATAAATCTGAAGGAAATATGATGAATTTTGTAATGAACATATATCTGAAAAAACTCTAATGAAATAGGAAGAAAATCTGATGAAATTTGAGGTGAACACAAATCTGAAGGAAATACGATGAAATTTGAAGTTAACATAAGTCTGAGGAAATTTGAATTGAACATAAATTTGCACAAAATCTGATGAAATCTTAAGAAAAATTGATGAATTTTGAGTAAACATAAATCTTAAGAAATTTTTATGAAACTTGAAGTAAATACATAAATCTAGGGAAAATATGATGAAATATGAAATGAACATAAATCTGAGAAAATCTAAGAAAATTGATGAAGTTTAAAGTAATCGTAAATTTGAAGAAAGTATGACGAAATTTGAAGTGAACCAAAAATCTGAAGAAAATCACAAGAAATTTGAAGTGAATATAAATCTGAAGAAAATCTGATGAAATAAAAAAACTGTGAAACTTGATGTAAACATATATCTGTAGAAAAGCAAATGTATTTGAAGAAATTTGCTGAAATTGAAAGTGAACCTTAATCAGAAGAAACTTTGATGAATTATTTCGTGAACACATATCTGAAGAAACTCTAATGAAATAGTAAGAAAGTATGATGAAATTGGAAACGAACCTAAATCTGAAGAAAATCCTGATGAATTTTGTAGTGAACATATCTAAAGATACTCTAATGAATTAGGAATATAATCTGATGAAATTGAGGTGAACATAAATCTGAAGGAAATATGATGAACTTTGTAATGAAAATATATCTGAAAAAACTCTAAGAAATTGAAGAAAATCTGATGAAATTTGAGGTGAACACAAATCTGAAGGAAATATGATGAAATTTGAAGTTAACATAAGTCTGAGGAAATTTGAATTGAACATAAATCTGCATAAAATCTGATGAAATCTTAGAAAAATTGATGAATTTGAAGTAAACATAAATCTTAAGAAAGCCTTATGAAACTTGAAGTAAATACATAAATCTAAAGATAAAATGATGAAATATGAAATGAACATATATCTGAAGAAAATTTGAGAAAATTTGATGAAATTTAAAGTAATCGTAAATTTGAAGAAAGTATGACGAAATTTGAAGTGAACAAAAATCTGAAGAAAATCTCATGAAATTTGAACTGAATATAAATCTGAAGAAAATCTGATGAATAAAAAAACAACTGTCGAAACTTGATGTAAACATAAATATGTAGAAAAGCAGATGTAATTTAAAGAAAATTTGATGAAATTGAAAGTGAACCTTAATCAGAAGAAACTCTGATGAATTATTTAGTGAACAGATATCTGAAGAAACTCTAATGAAATAGGAAGAAGTATAATGAAATTGGAAACGAACCTAAATCTGAAGAAAATCTGATGAATTTTGTAGTTAAACATATATCTAAAGACACTCAAATGAATTAGGAATAAAATCTGATGAAAATTGAGGTGATCATAAATCTGTAGGATATATGATGAATTTTGTAATGAACATATATCTGAAAAAACTGTAATGAAATAAAAGAAAATCTGATGAAATTGAGGTGAACATAAATCTGAAGGAAATATGATGAAATTTGAAGTTAACATAAGTCTGAGGAAATTTGAATTGAACATAAATCTGCATAAAATCTGATGAAATCTTAAGAAAAATTGATGAATTTTGAAGTAAACATAAATCTTAAGAAAGCCTTATGAAACTTGAAGTAAATACATAAATCTAAAGATAAAATGATGAAATATGAAATGAACATATATCTGAAGAAAATTTGAAGAAAATTTGATGAAATTTAAAGTAATCGTAAATTTGAAGAAAGTATGACGAAATTTGAAGTGAACAAAAATCTGAAGAAAATCTCATGAAATTTGAAGTGAATATAAATCTGAAGAAAATCTGATGAAATAAAAAAAACTGTCGAAACTTGATGTAAACATAAATCTGTAGAAAAAGCAGATGTAATTTAAAGAAAATTTGATGAAATTGAAAGTGAACCTTAATCAGAAGAAACTCTGATGAATTATTTAGTGAACACATATCTGAAGAAACTCTAATGAAATAGGAAGAAAGTATGATGAAATTGGAAACGAACCTAAACCTGAAGAAAATTTGATAAATTTTGTAGTGAACATATATCTAAAGACACTCTAATGAATTAGGAAGAAAATCTAATGAAAATTGAGGTGAACATAATCTGAAGGAAATACGATGACTTTTGTAATGAACATATATCTGAAAAAACTCTAATGAAATAGGAAGAAAATCTGCTGAAATTTGAGGTGAACACAAATTTGAAGGAAATACGATGAAATTTGAAGTTAACATAAGTCTGAGGAAATTTGAATTGAACATAAATTGCACAAAATCTGATGTAATCTTAAGAAAAATTGATGAATTTTGAAGTAAACATAAATCTTAAGAAAGTTTTATGAAACTTGAGGTAAATACATAAATCTAGGGAAAATATGATGAAATATGTAATGAACATAAATCTAAAGAAAATCTAAAGAAAATTTGATGAAATTTAAAGTAATCGTAAATTTGAAGAAAGTTTGACGAAATTTGAAGTGAACAAAAATCTGAAGAAAATCTCATGAAATTTGAAGTGAATATATATCTGAAGAAAATCTGATGAAATAAAAAAAAATTGTTGAAACTTAATGTAAACATAAATCGGTAGAAAAGCAGATGTAATTTGAAGAAAATTTGATGAAATTGAAAGTGAACCTTAATCAGAAGAAACTCTGATGAATTATTTAGTGAACACATATCTGAAGAAATTCTAATGAAATAGGAAGAAAGTATGATGAAATTGGAAGCAAACCTAAATCTGAAGAAAATTTGATAAATTATGTAGTGAACATATATCTGAAGGAAATATGATGAATTTTATAATGAACATATATCTGAAAAAATACTAATGAAACAGGAAAAAAATCTGATGAAATTTGAGGTGAACACAAATCTGAAGGAAATAAGATGAATTAAGTAATGAACATATATCTTAAAAAACTCTAATGAAATAGGAAGAAAATCTGATGAAATTTGAGGTGAACACAAATCTGAAGGAAATACGATGAAATTTGAAGTTAATATAAGTCTGAGGAAATTTGAATTTAACATAAATTTGCACAAAATCTGATGAAATCTTAAGAAAAATTGATGAATTTTGAAGTAAACATAAATCTTAAGAAAGTTTTATGAAACTTGAGGTAAATACATAAATCTAGGGAAAATATGATGAAATATGAAATGAACATAAATCCGAAGAAAATCTAAACAAATTTTGATGAAATTTAAAGTAATCGTAAATTTGAAGAAAGTTGACGAAATTTGAAGTGAACCAAAAACTGAAGAAAATCTCATGAAATATGAAGTGAATATAAATCTGAAGAAAATGTGATGAAATAAAAAAAACTGTTGAAACTTTATGTAAACATAAATTTGTAGAAAAGCAGATGTAATTGAAGAAAATTTGCTGAATTGAAAGTGAACCTTAATAAGAAGAAACTCTGATGAATTATTTAGTGAACACATATCTGAAGAAATTCTAATGAAATAGGAAGAAAGTATGATGAAATTGGAAGCAAACCTAAATCTGAAGAAAATTTGATAAATTATGTAGTGAACATATATCTGAAGGATATATGATGAATTTTATAATGAACATATATCTGAAAAAACGCTAATGAAACAGGAAAAAAATCTGATGAAATTTGAGGTGAACACAAATCTGAAGGAAATAAGATGAAATTTGAAGTTAACATAAGTCTGAGGAAATTTGAATTGAACATAAATTTGCACAAAATCTGATGAAATCTTAAGAAAAATTGATGAATTTTGAAGTAAACATAAATCTTAAGAATGTCTTATGAAACTTGAAGTAAATACATAAATCTAAAGAAAATATGATGAAATATGAAATGAACATAAATCTGAAGAAAATCTAAAGAAAATTGATGAACTTTAAAGTAATCGTAAATTTGAAGAAAGTTTGACGAAATTTGAAGTGAACAAAAATCTGAATAAAATCTCATGAAATTTGAAGTGAATATATATCTGAACAATATCTGATGAAATAAAAAAAACTGTTGAAACTTGATGTAAACAAAAATCTGTAGAAAAGTAGATGTAATTTGAAGAAAATTTGATGAAATTGAAAGTGAACCTTAATCAGAAGAAACTCTGATGAATTATTAGTGAACACATATCTGAAGAAACTCTAATGAAATAGGAAGAAAGTATGATGAAATTGGAAGCGAACCTAAATTTGAAGAAAATTTGATAAATTTTGTAGTGAACATATATCTAAAGACACTCTAATGAATTAGGAAGAAAATCTAATGAAAATTGAGGTGAACATAAATCTAAAGGAAATATGATGAATTTTGTAATGAACATATATCTGAAAAAACTCTAATGAAATAGGAAGAAAATATGTTGAAATTTGAGGTGACACAAATTTGAAGGAAATACGATGAAATTTGAAGTTAACATAAGTCTGAGGAAATTTGAATTGAACATAAATTTGCACAAAATCTGATGAAATCTTAAGAAAAATTGATGAATTTTGAAGTAAACATAAATCTTAAGAAAGTTTTATGAAACTTGAAGTAAAAACATAAATCTAGGGAAAATATGATGAAATATGAAATGAACATAAATCTGAAGAATAACTAAAGAAAATTTGATGAAATTTAAAGTAATCGTAAATTTGAAGAAAGTTTGACGAAATTTGAAGTGAACAAAAATTGAAGAAAATCTCATGAAATATGAAGGAATATAAATCTGAAGAAAATCTGATGAAATAAAAAAAAACTGTTGAAACTTGATGTAAACATAAATCTGTAGAAAAGCAGATGTAATTTGAAAAAAATTTGATGAAATTGAAAGTGAACCTTAATCAGAAGAAACTCTGATGAATTATTAGTGAAAACATATCTGAAGAAACTCTAATGACGTAGGAAGAAAGTATGATGAAATTGGAAACGAACCTAAATCTGAAGAAAATTTGATGAATTTTTTAGTGAACATATATCTAAAAACACTCTAATGAATTAGGAATAAAATCTGATGAAAATTGAGGTGAACATAAATCTGAAGGAAATATGATGACTTTTGTAATGAACATATCTGAAAAAACTCTAATGAAATAGGAAAGAAAATCTGATGAAATTTGAGGTGAACACAAATCTGAAAGAAATACGATGAAATTTGAAGTTAACATAAGTCTGAGGAAATTTGAATTGAACATAAATTTGCACAAAATCTGATGTAATCTTAAGAAAAATTGATGAATTTTGAAGTAAACATAAATCTTAAGAAAGTTTTATGAAACATGAAGTAAATACATAAATCTAAGGAAAATATGATGAAATATGAAATGAACATAAATCTGAAGAAAATCTAAACAAATTTTGATGAAATTTAAAGTAATCGTAAATTTGAAGAAGTTTGACGAAATTTGAAGTGAACAAAAAACTGAAGAAAATCTCATGAAATATGAAGTGAATATAAATCTGAAGAAAATGTGATGAAATAAAAAAAACTGTTGAAACTTTATGTAAACATAAATCTGTAGAAAAGCAGATGTAATTTGAAGAAAATTTGCTGAAATTGAAAGTGAACCTTAATCAGAAGAAACTCTGATGAATTATTTAGTGAACACATATCTGAAGAAATTCTAATGAAATAGGAAGAAAGTATGATGAAATTGGAAGCAAACCTAAATCTGAAGAAAATTTGATAAATTATGTAGTGAACATATATCTGAAGGAAATATGATGATTTTATAATGAACATATATCTGAAAAAACGCTAATGAAACAGGAAAAAAATCTGATGAAATTTGAGGTGAACACAAATCTGAAGGAAATAAGATGAAATTTGAAGTTAACATAAGTCTGCAGGAAATTTGAATTGAACATAAATTTGCACAAAATCTGATGAAATCTTAAGAAAAATTGATGAATTTTGAAGTAAACATAAATCTTAAGAATGTCTTATGAAACTTGAAGTAAATACATAAATCTAAAGAAAATATGATGAAATATGAAATGAACATAAATCTGAAGAAAATCTAAAGAAAATTTGATGAACTTTAAAGTAATCGTAAATTTGAAGAAAGTTTGACGAAATTTGAAGTGAACAAAAATCTGAATAAAATCTCATGAAATTTGAAGTGAATATATATCTGAACAATATCTGATGAATAAAAAAAACTGTTGAAACTTGATGTAAACAAAAATCTGTAGAAAAGTAGATGTAATTTCAAGAAAATTTTGATGAAATTGAAAGTGAACCTTAATCAGAAGAAACTCTGATGAATTATTTAGTGAACACATATCTGAAGAAAACTCTAATGAAATAGGAAGAAAGTATGATGAATTGAAGCGAACCTAAATTTGAAGAAAATTTGATAAATTTTGTAGTGAACATATATTTAAAGACACTCTAACGAATTAGGAAGAAAATCTAATGAAAATTGAGGTGAACATAAATCTAAAGGAAATATGATGAATTTTGTAATGAACATATATCTGAAAAAACTCTAATGAAATAGGAAGAAAATATGTTGAAATTTGAGGTGAACACAAATTTGAAGGAAATACGATGAAATTTGAAGTTAACATAAGTCTAGGAAATTTGAATTGAACATAAATTTGCACAAAATCTGATGAAATCTTAAGAAAAATTGATGAATTTTGAAGTAAACATAAATCTTAAGAAAGTTTTATGAAACTTGAAGTAAATACATAAATCTAGGGAAAATATGATGAAATATGAAATGAACATAAATCTGAAGAAAATCTAAAGAAAATTTGATGAAATTTAAAGTAATCGTAAATTTGAAGAAAGTTTGACGAAATTTGAAGTGAACAAAAATTTGAAGAAAATCTCATGAAATATGAAGTGAATATAAATCTGAAGAAAATCTGATGAAATAAAAAAAAACTGTTGAAACTTGATGTAAACATAAATCTGTAGAAAAGCAGATGTAATTTGAAAAAAATTTGATGAAATTGAAAGTGAACCTTAATCAGAAGAAACTCTGATGAATTATTTAGTGAAAACATATCTGAAGAAACTCTAATGAAGTAGGAAGAAAGTATGATGAAATTGGAAACGAACCTAAATCTGAAGAAAATTTGATGAATTTTTTAGTGAACATATATCTAAAAACACTCTAATGAATTAGGAATAAAATCTGATGAAAATTGAGGTGAACATAAATCTGAAGGAAATATGATGACTTTTGTAATGAACATATCTGAAAAAACTCTAATGAAATAGGAAGAAAATCTGATGAAATTTGAGGTGAACACAAATCTGAAAGAAATACGATGAAATTTGAAGTTAACATAAGTCTGAGGAAATTTGAATTGAACATAAATTTGCACAAAATCTGATGTAATCTTAAGAAAAATTGATGAATTTTGAAGTAAACATAAATCTTAAGAAAGTTTTATGAAACATGAAGTAAATACATAAATCTAAGGAAAATATGATGAAATATGAAATGAACATAAATCTGAAGAAAATCTAAACAAATTTTGATGAAATTTAAAGTAATCGTAAATTTGAAGAAAGTTTGACGAAATTTGAAGTGAACAAAAAACTGAAGAAAATCTCATGAAATATGAAGTGAATATAAATCTGAAGAAAATGTGATGAAATAAAAAAAACTGTTGAAACTTTATGTAAACATAAATCTGTAGAAAAGCAGATGTAATTTGAAGAAAATTTGCTGAAATTGAAAGTGAACCTTAATCAGAAGAAACTCTGATGAATTATTTAGTGAACACATATCTGAAGAAATTCTAATGAAATAGGAAGAAAGTATGATGAAATTGGAAGCAAACCTAAATCTGAAGAAAATTTGATAAATTATGTAGTGAACATATATCTGAAGGAAATATGATGAATTTTATAATGAACATATATCTGAAAAAACGCTAATGAAACAGGAAAAAAATCTGATGAAATTTGAGGTGAACACAAATCTGAAGGAAATAAGATGAAATTTGAAGTTAACATAAGTCTGAGGAAATTTGAATTGAACATAAATTTGCACAAAATCTGATGAAATCTTAAGAAAAATTGATGAATTTTGAAGTAAACATAAATCTTAAGAATGTCTTATGAAACTTGAAGTAAATACATAAATCTAAAGAAAATATGATGAAATATGAAATGAACATAAATCTGAAGAAAATCTAAAGAAAATTTGATGAACTTTAAAGTAATCGTAAATTTGAAGAAAGTTTGACGAAATTTGAAGTGAACAAAAATCTGAATAAAATCTCATGAAATTTGAAGTGAATATATATCTGAACAATATCTGATGAAATAAAAAAAACTGTTGAAACTTGATGTAAACAAAAATCTGTAGAAAAGTAGATGTAATTTCAAGAAAATTTGATGAAATTGAAAGTGAACCTTAATCAGAAGAAACTCTGATGAATTATTTAGTGAACACATATCTGAAGAAACTCTAATGAAATAGGAAGAAAGTATGATGAAATTGGAAGCGAACCTAAATTTGAAGAAAATTTGATAAATTTTGTAGTGAACATATATTTAAAGACACTCTAACGAATTAGGAAGAAAATCTAATGAAAATTGAGGTGAACATAAATCTAAAGGAAATATGATGAATTTTGTAATGAACATATATCTGAAAAAACTCTAATGAAATAGGAAGAAAATATGTTGAAATTTGAGGTGAACACAAATTTGAAGGAAATACGATGAAATTTGAAGTTAACATAAGTCTGAGGAAATTTGAATTGAACATAAATTTGCACAAAATCTGATGAAATCTTAAGAAAAATTGATGAATTTTGAAGTAAACATAAATCTTAAGAAAGTTTTATGAAACTTGAAGTAAATACATAAATCTAGGGAAAATATGATGAAATATGAAATGAACATAAATCTGAAGAAAATCTAAAGAAAATTTGATGAAATTTAAAGTAATCGTAAATTTGAAGAAAGTTTGACGAAATTTGAAGTGAACAAAAATTTGAAGAAAATCTCATGAAATATGAAGTGAATATAAATCTGAAGAAAATCTGATGAAATAAAAAAAAACTGTTGAAACTTGATGTAAACATAAATCTGTAGAAAAGCAGATGTAATTTGAAAAAAATTTGATGAAATTGAAAGTGAACCTTAATCAGAAGAAACTCTGATGAATTATTTAGTGAAAACATATCTGAAGAAACTCTAATGAAGTAGGAAGAAAGTATGATGAAATTGGAAACGAACCTAAATCTGAAGAAAATTTGATGAATTTTTTAGTGAACATATATCTAAAAACACTCTAATGAATTAGGAATAAAATCTGATGAAAATTGAGGTGAACATAAATCTGAAGGAAATATGATGACTTTTGTAATGAACATATCTGAAAAAACTCTAATGAAATAGGAAGAAAATCTGATGAAATTTGAGGTGAACACAAATCTGAAAGAAATACGATGAAATTTGAAGTTAACATAAGTCTGAGGAAATTTGAATTGAACATAAATTTGCACAAAATCTGATGAAATCTTAAGAAAAATTGATTAATTTTGAAGTAAACATAAATCTTAAGAAAGTTTTATGAAACATGAAGTAAATACATAAATCTAAGGAAAATATGATGAAATATGAAATGAACATAAATCTGAAGAAAATCTAAACAAATTTTGATGAAATTTAAAGTAATCGTAAATTTGAAGAAAGTTTGACGAAATTTGAAGTGAACAAAAAACTGAAGAAAATCTCATGAAATATGAAGTGAATATAAATCTGAAGAAAATGTGATGAAATAAAAAAAACTGTTGAAACTTTATGTAAACATAAATCTGTAGAAAAGCAGATGTAATTTGAAGAAAATTTGCTGAAATTGAAAGTGAACCTTAATCAGAAGAAACTCTGATGAATTCTTTAGTGAACACATATCTGAAGAAACTCTAATGAAATAGGAAGAAAGTATGATGAAATTGGAAGCGAACCTAAATCTGAAGAAGATTTGATAAATTTTGTAGTGAACATATATCTAAAGACACTCTAATGAATTAGGAATAAAATCTGATGAAAATTGAGGTGAACATAAATCTGAAGGAAATATGATGAATTTTGTAATGAAAATATATCTGAAAAAAACTGTAATGAAATAGAAGATAATCTGATGAAATTTGAGGTGAACACAAATCTGAAGGAAATATGATGAAATTTGAAGTTAACATAAGTCTGAGGAAATTTGAATTGAACATGAATCTGCATAAAATCTGATGAAATCTTAAGAAAAATTGATGAATTTTGAAGTAAACATAAATCTTAAGAAAGCCTTATGAAACTTGAAGTAAATACATAAATCTAAAGATAAAATGATGAAATATTAAATGAACATATATCTGAAGAAAATCTTAAGAAAATTTGATGAAATTTAAAGTAATCGTAAATTTGAAGAAAGTATGACAAAATCTGAAGTGAAAAAAAATCTGAAGAAAATCTCATGAAATTTGAAGTGAATATAAATCTGAAGAAAATCTGATGAAATAAAAAAAAAACTGTCGAAACTTGATGTAAACATAAATCTGTAGAAAAGCAGATGTAATTTGAAGAAAATTTGATGAAATTGAAAGTGAACCTTAATCAGAAGAAACTATGATGAATTATTTATTGAACACATATCTGAAAAAACTCTAATGAAATAGGAAGAAAGTATGATGAAATTGGAAACGAACCTAAATCTGAAGAAAATCTGATGAATTTTGTAGTAAACATATATCTAAAGACACTCTAATGAATTAGGAATATAATCTGATGAAAATTGAGGTGAACATAAATCTGAAGGAAATATGATGAACTTTGTAATGAAAATATATCTGAAAAAACTCTAATGAAATTGAAGAAAATCTGATGAAATTTGAGGTGAACACAAATCTGAAGGAAATATGATGAAATTTGAAGTTAACATAAGTCTGAGGAAATTTGAATTGAACATAAATCTGCATAAAATCTGATGAAATCTTAAGAAAAAATTGATGAATTTTGAAGTAAACATAAATCTTAAGAAAGTTTTATGAAACTTGAAGTAAATACATAAATCTAGGGAAAATATGATGAAATATGAAATGAACATAAATCTGAAGAAAATCTAAAGAAAATTTGATGAAATTTAAAGTAATCGTAAATTTGAAGAAAGTTTGACGAAATTTGAAGTGAACAAAAATCTGAAGAAAATCACAAGAAATTTGAAGTGAATATAAATCTGAAGAAAATCTGATGAAATAAAAAAACTGTTGAAACTTGATGTAAACATAAATCTGTAGAAAAGCAAATGTAATTTGAAGAAAATTTGCTGAAATTGAAAGTGAACCTTAATCAGAAGAAACTTTGATGAATTATTTCGTGAACACATATCTGAAGAAACTCTAATGAAATAGTAAGAAAGTATGATGAAATTGGAAACGAACCTAAATCTGAAGAAAATCTGATGAATTTTGTAGTGAACATATCTAAAGACACTCTAATGAATTAGGAATATAATCTGATGAAAATTGAGGTGAACATAAATCTGAAGGAAATATGATGAACTTTGTAATGAAAATATATATGAAAAAAACTCTAATGAAATTGAAGAAAATCTGATGAAATTTGAGGTGAACACAAATCTGAAGGAAATATGATGAAATTTGAAATTAACATAAGTCTGAGGAAATTTGAATTGAACATAAATCTGCATAAAATCTGATGAAATCTTAAGAAAAAATGATGAATTTTTAAGTAAGCATAAATCTTAAGAAAGTCTTATGAAACTTGAAGTAAATAAATAAATCTAAAGAAAAAATGATGAAATATGAAATGAACATAAATCTTAAGAAAATCTAAACAAAATTTAATGAAATTTAAATTAATCGTAAATTTGAAGAATGTATGACGAAATTTGAAGTGAACAAAAATCTGAAGAAAATCACATGAAATTTGAAGTGAATATAAATCTGAAGAAAATCTGATGAAATAAAAAAAACTGTTGAAACTTGATGTAAACATAAATCTGTAGAAAAGCAGATGTAATTGGAAGAAAATTTGATGAAATTGAAAGTGAACCTTAATCAAAGAAACTCTGATGAATGATTTAGTGAACACATATCTGAAGAAACTCTAATGAAATAGGAAGAAAGTATGATGAAATTGGAAGCGAACCTAAATTTGAAGAAAAGTTGATAAATTTTGTAGTGAACATATATCTAAAGACACTCTAATGAATTAGGAATAAAATCTAATGAAAATTGAGGTGAACATAAATCTGAAGGAAATATGATGAATTTTGTAATGAACATATATCTGAAAAAACTCTAATGAAATAGGAAGAAAATCTGATGAAATTTGAGGTGAACACAAATCTGAAGGAAATACGATGAAATTTGAAGTTAACATAAGTCTGAGGAAATTTGAATTGAACATAAATTTGCACAAAATCTGATGAAATCTTAAGAAAAATTGATGAATTTTGAAGTAAACATAAATCTTAAGAAAGTTTTATGAAACTTGAAGTAAATACATAAATCTAGGGAAAATATGATGAAATATGAAATGAACATAAATCTGAAGAAAATCTAAAGAAAATTTGATGAAATTTAAAGTAATCGTAAATTTGAAGAAAGTTTGACGAAATTTGAAGTGAACAAAAATCTGAAGAAAATCACAAGAAATTTGAAGTGAATATAAATCTGAAGAAAATCTGATGAAATAAAAAAACTGTTGAAACTTGATGTAAACATAAATCTGTAGAAAAGCAGATGTAATTTGATGAAAATTTAAAGAAATTGAAAGTGAACCTTAATCAGAAGAAACTCTGATGAATTATTTAGTGAACACATATCTGAAGAAACTCTAACGAAATAGGAAGAAAGTATGATGAAATTGGAAGCGAACCTAAACCTGAAGAAAATTTGATAAATTTTGTAGTGAACATATATCTAAAGACACTCTAATGAATTAGGAAGAAAATCTAATGAAAATTGAGGTGAACATAAATCTTAAGGAAATACGATGAATTTTGTAATGAACATATATCTGAAAAAACTCTAATGAAATAGGAAGAAAATCTGATGCAATTTGAGGTGAACACAAATCTGAAGGAAATACGATGAAATTTGAAGTTAACATAAGTCTGAGGAAATTTGAATTGAACATAAATTGCACAAAATCTGATGAAATCTTAAGAAAAATTGATGAATTTTGAAGTAAACATAAATCTTAAGAATGTCTTATGAAATTTGAAGAAAATACATAAATCTAAAGAAAATATGATGAAATATGAAATGAACATAAATCTGAAGAAAATCTAAAGAAAATTTGATGAAATTTAAAGTAATCGTAAATTTGAAGAAAGTTTGACGAAATTTGAAGTGAACAAAAATTTGAATAAAATCTCATGAAATTTAAAGTGAATATATATCTGAAGAATATCTGATGAAATAAAAAAAACTGTTGAAACTTGATGTAAACATAAATCTGTAGAAAAGCAGATGTAATTTGATGAAAATTTGATGAAATTGAAAGTGAACCTAAATCAGAAAAAACTCTGATGAATTATTTAGTGAACACATATCTGAAGAAACTCTAACGAAATAGGAAGAAAGTATGATGAAATTGGAAGCGAACCTAAACCTGAAGAAAATTTGATAAATTTCTAGTGAACATATATCTAAAGACACTCTAATGAATTAGGAAGAAAATCTAATGAAAATTGAGGTAAACATAAATCTGAAGGAAATACGATGAATTTTGTAATGAACATATATCTGAAAAAACTCTAATGAAATAGGAAGAAAATCTGATGAAATTTGAGGTGAACACAATCAGAAGGAAATACGATGAAATTTGAAGTTAACATAAGTCTGAGGAAATTTGAATTGAACATAAATTTGCACAAAATCTGATGAAATCTTAAGAAAAATTGATGAATTTTGAAGTAAACATAAATCTTAAGAATGTCTTATGAAACTTGAAGTAAATACATAAATCTAAAGAAAATATGATGAAATATGAAATGAACATAAATCTGAAGAAAATCTAAAGAAAATTTGATGAACTTTAAAGTAATCATAAATTTGAAGAAAGTTTGACAAAATTTGAAGTGAACAAAAATCTGAATAAAATCTCATGAAATTTGAAGTGAATATATATCTGAACAATATCTGATGAAATAAAAAAAACTGTTGAAACATGATGTAAACAAAAACCTGTAGAAAAGTAGATGTAATTGGAAGAAAATTTGATGAATTGAAAGTGAACCTTAATCAGAAGAAACTCTGATGAATTATTTAGTGAACACATATCTGAAGAAAGTCTAATGAAATAGGAAGAAAGTATGATGAAATTGGAAGCGGACCTAAATTTGAAGAAAATTTGATAAATTTTGTAGTGAACATATATCTAAAGACACTCTAATGAATTAGGAAGAAAATCTAATGAAAATTGAGGTGAACATAAATCTAAAGGAAATATGATGAATTTTGTAATGAACATATATCTGAAAAAATCTCTAATGAAATAGGAAGAAAATATGTTGAAATTTGAGGTGAACACAATTTGAAGGAAATACGATGAAATTTGAAGTTAACATAAGTCTGAGGAAATTTGAGTTGAACATAAATTTGCACAAAATCTGATGAAATCTTAAGAAAAATTGATGAATTTTGAAGTAAACATAAATCTTAAGAAAGTTTTATGAAACTTGAAGTAAATACATAAATCTAGGGAAAATATGATGAAATATGAAATGAACATAAATCTGAAGAAAATCTAAAGAAAATTTGATGAAATTTAAAGTAATCGTAAATTTGAAGAAAGTTTGACGAAATTTGAAGTGAACAAAAATTTGAAGAAAATCTCATGAAATATGAAGTGAATATAAATCTGAAGAAAATCTGATGAAATAAAAAAAAAACTGTTGAAACTTGATGTAAACATACATCTGTAGAAAAGCAGATGTAATTTAAAAAAAATTTGATGAAATTGAAAGTGAACCTTAATCAGAAGAAACTCTGATGAATTATTTAGTGAAAACATATCTGAAGAAACTCTAAAGAAATAGGAAGAAAGTATGATGAAATTGGAAACGAACCTAAATCTGAAGAAAATTTGATAAATTTTGTAGTGAACATATATCTAAAGACACTCTAATGAATTAGGAAGAAAATCTAATGAAAATTGAGGTGAACATAAATCTGAAGGAAATATGATGAATTTTGTAATGAACATATATCTGAAAAAACTCTAATGAAATAGGAAGAAAATCTGATGAAATTTGAGGTGAACACAAATCTGAAGGAAATACGATGAAATTTGAAGTTAACATAAGTCTGAGGAAATTTGAATTGAACATAAATTTGCACAAAATCTGATGAAATCTTAAGAAAAATTGATGAATTTTGAAGTAAACATAAATCTTAAGAATGTCTTATGAAACTTGAAGTAAATACATAAATCTAAAGAAAATATGATGAAATATGAAATGAACATAAATCTGAAGAAAATCTAAAGAAAATTTGATGAAATTTAAAGTAATCGTAAATTTGAAGAAAGTTTGACGAAATTTGAAGTGAACAAAAATCTGAATAAAATCTCATGAAATTTAAAGTGAATATATATCTGAAGAATATCTGATGAAATAAAAAAAAACTGTTGAAACTTGATGTAAACATAAATCTGTAGAAAAGCAAATGTAATTTGATGAAAATTTGATGAAATTGAAAGTGAACCTTAATCAGAAAAAACTCTGATGAATTATTTAGTGAGCACATATCTGAAGAAACTCTAACGAAATAGGAAGAAAGTATGATGAAATTGGAAGCGAACCTAAACCTGAAGAAAATTTGATAAATTTTCTAGTGAACATATATCTAAAGACACTCTAATGAATTAGGAAGAAAATCTAATGAAAATTGAGGTAAACATAAATCTGAAGGAAATACGATGAATTTTGTAATGAACATATATCTGAAAAAACTCTAATGAAATAGGAAGAAAATCTGATGAAATTTGAGGTGAACACAAATCTGAAGGAAATACGATGAAATTTGAAGTTAACATAAGTCTGAGGAAATTTGAATTGAACATAAATTTGCACAAAATCTGATGAAATCTTAAGAAAAATTGATGAATTTTGAAGTAAACATAAATCTTAAGAATGTCTTATGAAACTTGAAGTAAATACATAAATCTAAAGAAAATATGATGAAATATGAAATGAACATAAATCTGAAGAAAATCTAAAGAAAATTTGATGAACTTTAAAGTAATCGTAAATTTGAAGAGTTTGACGAAATTTGAAGTGAACAAAAATCTGAATAAAATCTCATGAAATTTGAAGTGAATATATATCTGAACAATATCTGATGAAATAAAAAAAACTGTTGAAACATGATGTAAACAAAAACCTGTAGAAAAGTAGATGTAATTTGAAGAAAATTTGATGAAATTGAAAGTGAACCTTAATCAGAAGAAACTCTGATGAATTATTTAGTGAACACATATCTGAAGAAACTCTAATGAAATAGGAAGAAAGTATGATGAAATTGGAAGCGGACCTAAATTTGAAGAAAATTTGATAAATTTTGTAGTGAACATATATCTAAAGACACTCTAATGAATTAGGAAGAAAATCTAATGAAAATTGAGGTGAACATAAATCTAAAGGAAATATGATGAATTTTGTAATGAACATATATCTGAAAAAATCTCTAATGAAATAGGAAGAAAATATGTTGAAATTTGAGGTGAACACAAATTTGAAGGAAATACGATGAAATTTGAAGTTAACATAAGTCTGAGGAAATTTGAGATGAACATAAATTTGCACAAAATCTGATGAAATCTTAAGAAAAATTGATGAATTTTGAAGTAAACATAAATCTTAAGAAAGTTTTATGAAACTTGAAGTAAATACATAAATCTAGGGAAAATATGATGAAATATGAAATGAACATAAATCTGAAGAAAATCTAAAGAAAATTTGATGAAATTTAAAGTAATCGTAAATTTGAAGAATGTTTGACGAAATTTGAAGTGAACAAAAATTTGAAGAAAATCTCATGAAATATGAAGTGAATATAAATCTGAAGAAAATCTGATGAAATAAAAAAAAAACTGTTGAAACTTGATGTAAACATACATCTGTAGAAAAGCAGATGTAATTTAAAAAATTTTTGATGAAATTGAAAGTGAACCTTAATCAGAAGAAACTCTGATGAATTATTTAGTGAAAACATATCTGAAGAAACTCTAAAGAAATAGGAAGAAAGTATGATGAAATTGGAAACGAACCTAAATCTGAAGAAAATTTGATAAATTTTGTAGTGAACATATATCTAAAGACACTCTAATGAATTAGGAAGAAAATCTAATGAAAATTGAGGTGAACATAAATCTGAAGGAAATATGATGAATTTTGTAATGAACATATATCTGAAAAAACTCTAATGAAATAGGAAGAAAATCTGATGAAATTTGAGGTGAACACAAATCTGAAGGAAATACGATGAAATTTGAAGTTAACATAAGTCTGAGGAAATTTGAATTGAACATAAATTTGCACAAAATCTGATGAAATCTTAAGAAAAATTGATGAATTTTGAAGTAAACATAAATCTTAAGAATGTCTTATGAAACTTGAAGTAAATACATAAATCTAAAGAAAATATGATGAAATATGAAATGAACATAAATCTGAAGAAAATCTAAAGAAAATTTGATGAAATTTTAAGTAATCGTAAATTTGAAGAAAGTTTGACGAAATTTGAAGTGAACAAAAATCTGAATAAAATCTCATGAAATTTGAAGTGAATATATATCTGAAGAATATCTGATGAAATAAAAAAAAACTGTTGAAACTTGATGTAAACATAAATCTGTAGAAAAGGAGATGTAATTTGATGAAAATTTAAAGAAATTGAAAGTGAACCTTAATCAGAAGAAACTCTGATGAATTATTTAGTGAACACATATCTGAAGAAACTCTAACGAAATAGGAAGAAAGTATGATGAAATTGGAAGCGAACCTAAACCTGAAGAAAATTTGATAAATTTTGTAGTGAACATATATCTAAAGACACTCTAATGAATTAGGAAGAAAATCTAATGAAAATTGAGGTGAACATAAATCTTAAGGAAATACGATGATTTTGTAATGAACATATATCTGAAAAAACTCTAATGAAATAGGAAGAAAATCTGATGCAATTTGAGGTGAACACAAATCTGAAGGAAATACGATGAAATTTGAAGTTAACATAAGTCTGAGGAAATTTGAATTGAACATAAATTTGCACAAAATCTGATGAAATCTTAAGAAAAATTGATGAATTTTGAAGTAAACATAAATCTTAAGAATGTCTTATGAAACTTGAAGTAAATACATAAATCTAAAGAAAATATGATGAAATATGAAATGAACATAAATCTGAAGAAAATCTAAAGAAAATTTGATGAAATTTAAAGTAATCGTAAATTTGAAGAAAGTTTGACGAAATTTGAAGTGAACAAAAATCTGAATAAAATCTCATGAAATTTGAAGTGAATATATATATGAAGAATATCTGATGAAATAAAAAAAATTGTTGAAACTTGATGTAAACATAAATCTGTAGAAAAGCAGATGTAATTTGATGAAAATTTAAAGAAATTGAAAGTGAACCTTAATCAGAAGAAACTCTGATGAATTATTTAGTGAACACATATCTGAAGAAACTCTAACGAAATAGGAAGAAAGTATGATGAAATTGGAAGCGAACCTAAACCTGAAGAAAATTTGATAAATTTTGTAGTGAACATATATCTAAAGACACTCTAATGAATTAGGAAGAAAATCTAATGAAAATTGAGGTGAACATAAATCTTAAGGAAATACGATGAATTTTGTAATGAACATATATCTGAAAAAACTCTAATGAAATAGGAAGAAAATCTGATGAAATTTGAGGTGAACACAAATCTGAATGAAATACGATGAAATTTGAAGTTAACATAAGTCTGAGGAAATTTGAATTGAACATAAATTTGCACAAAATCTGATGAAATCTTAAGAAAAATTGATGAATTTTGAAGTAAACATAAATCTTAAGAATGTCTTATGAAACTTGAAGTAAATACATAAATCTAAAGAAAATATGATGAAATATGAAATGAACATAAATCTGAAGAAAATCTAAAGAAAATTTGATGAAATTTAATGTAATCGTAAATTTGAAGAAAGTTTGACGAAATTTGAAGTGAACAAAAATTTGAAGAAAATCTCATGAAATATGAAGTGAATATAAATCTGAAGAAAATCTGATGAAATAAAAAAACTGTTGAAACTTGATGTAAACATAAATCTGTAGAAAAGCAGATGTAATTTGATGAAAATTTGATGAAATTGAAAGTGAACCTTAATCAGAAGAAAATCTGATGAATTATTTAGTGAAAACATATCTGAAGAAACTCTAAAGAAATAGGAAGAAAGTATGATGAAATTGGAAACGAACCTAAATCTGAAGAAAATTTGATAAATTTTGTAGTGAACATATATCTAAAGACACTCTAATGAATTAGGAAGAAAATCTAATGAAAATTGAGGTGAACATAAATCTGAAGGAAATATGATGAATTTTGTAATGAACATATATCTGAAAAAACTCTAATGAAATAGGAAGAAAATCTGATGAAATTTGAGGTGAACACAAATCTGAAGGAAATACGATGAAAAATGAAGTTAACATAAGTCTGAGGAAATTTGAATTGAACATAAATTTGCACAAAATCTGATGAAATCTTAAGAAAAATTGATGAATTTTGAAGTAAACATAAATCTTAAGAAGGTTTATGAAACTTGAAGTAAATACATAAATCTAGGGAAAATATGATGAAATATGAAATGAACATAAATCTGAAGAAAATCTAAAGAAAATTTGATGAAATTTAAAGTAATCGTAAATTTGAAGAAAGTATGACGAAATTTGAAGTGAACAAAAATTTGAAGAAAATCTCATGAAATATGAAGTGAATATAAATCTGAAGAAAATCTGATGAAATTAAAAAAAAACTGTTGAAACTTGATGTAAACATACATCTGTAGAAAAGCAGATGTAATTTGAAAAAAATTTGATGAAATTGAAAGTGAACCTTAATCAGAAGAAACTCTGATGAATTATTTAGTGAAAACATATCTGAAGAAACTCTAAAGAAATAGGAAGAAAGTATGATGAAATTGGAAAGGAACCTAAATCTGAAGAAAATTTGATAAATTTTGTAGTGAACATATATCTAAAGACACTCTAATGAATTAGGAATAAAATATGATGAAAATTGAGGTGAACAAAAATGTGAAGGAAATATGATGAATTTTGTAATGAACATATATCTGAAAAAACTCTAATGAAATAGGAAGAAAATCTGATGAAATTTGAGGTGAACACAAATCTGAAGGAAATACGATGAAATTTGAAGTTAACATAAGTCTGAGGAAATTTGAATTGAACATAAATTTGCACAAAATCTGATGAAATCTTAAGAAAAATTGATGAATTTTGAAGTAAACATAAATCTTAAGAATGTCTTATGAAACTTGAAGTAAATACATAAATCTAAAGAAAATATGATGAAATATGAAATGAACATAAATCTGAAGAAAATCTAAAGAAAATTTGATGAAATTTAAAGTAATCGTAAATTTGAAGAAATTTGACGAAATTTGAAGTGAACAAAAATCTGAATAAAATCTCATGAAATTTAAAGTGAATATATATCTGAAGAATATCTGATGAAATAAAAAAAACTGTTGAAACTTGATGTAAACATAATTCTGTAGAAAAGCAGATGTAATTTGATGAAAATTTGATGAAATTGAAAGTGAACCTTAATCAGAAAAAACTCTGATGAATTATTTAGTGAACACATATCTGAAGAAACTCTAACGAAATAGGAAGAAAGTATGATGAAATTGGAAGCGAACCTAAACCTGAAGAAAATTTGATAAATTTTCTAGTGAACATATATCTAAAGACACTCTAATGAATTAGGAAGAAAATCTAATGAAAATTGAGGTAAACATAAATCTGAAGGAAATACGATGAATTTTGTAATGAACATATATCTGAAAAAACTCTAATGAAATAGAAGAAAATCTGATGAAATTTAAGGTGAACACAAATCTGAAGGAAATACGATGAAATTTGAAGTTAACATAAGTCTGAGGAAATTTGAATTGAACATAAATTTGCACAAAATCTGATGAAATCTTAAGAAAAATTGATGAATTTTGAAGTAAACATAAATCTTAAGAATGTCTTATGAAACTTGAAGTAAATACATAAATCTAAAGAAAATATGATGAAATATGAAATGAACATAAATCTGAAGAAAATCTAAAGAAAATTTGATGAACTTTAAAGTAATCGTAAATTTGAAGAGTTTGACGAAATTTGAAGTGAACAAAAATCTGAATAAAATCTCATGAAATTTGAAGTGAATATATATCTGAACAATATCTGATGAAATAAAAAAAACTGTTGAAACATGATGTAAACATAAACCTGTAGAAAAGTAGATGTAATTTGAAGAAAATTTGATGAAATTGAAAGTGAAGCTTAATCAGAAGAAACTCTGATGAATTATTTAGTGAACACATATCTGAAGAAACTCTAATGAAATAGGAAGAAAGTATGATGAAATTGGAAGAGGACCTAAATTTGAAGAAAATTTGATAAATTTTGTAGTGAACATATATCTAAAGACACTCTAATGAATTAGGAAGAAAATCTAATGAAAATTGAGGTGAACATAAATCTAAAGGAAATATGATGAATTTTGTAATGAACATATATCTGAAAAAATCTCTAATGAAATAGGAAGAAAATATGTTGAAATTTGAGGTGAACACAAATTTGAAGGAAATACGATGAAATTTGAAGTTAACATAAGTCTGAGGAAATTTGAGATGAACATAAATTTGCACAAAATCTGATGAAATCTTAAGAAAAATTGATGAATTTTGAAGTAAACATAAATCTTAAGAAAGTTTATGAAACTTGAAGTAAATACATAAATCTAGGGAAAATATGATGAAATATGAAATGAACATAAATCTGAAGAAAATCTAAAGAAAATTTGATGAAATTTAAAGTAATCGTAAATTTGAAGAATGTTTGACGAAATTTGAAGTGAACAAAAATTTGAAGAAAATCTCATGAAATATGAAGTGAATATAAATCTGAAGAAAATCTGATGAAATAAAAAAAAAACTGTTGAAAACTTGATGTAAACATACATCTGTAGAAAAGCAGATGTAATTAAAAAAATTTTGATGAAATTGAAAGTGAACCTTAATCAGAAGAAACTCTGATGAATTATTTAGTGAAAACATATCTGAAGAAACTCTAAAGAAATAGGAAGAAAGTATGATGAAATTGGAAACGAACCTAAATCTGAAGAAAATTTGATAAATTTTGTAGTGAACATATATCTAAAGACACTCTAATGAATTAGGAAGAAAATCTAATGAAAATTGAGGTGAACATAAATCTGAAGGAAATATGATGAATTTTGTAATGAACATATATCTGAAAAAACTCTAATGAAATAGGAAGAAAATCGGATGAAATTTGAGGTGAACACAAATCTGAAGGAAATACGATGAAATTTGAAGTTAACATAAGTCTGAGGAAATTTGAATTGAACATAAATTTGCACAAAATCTGATGAAATCTTAAGAAAAATTGATGAATTTTGAAGTAAACATAAATCTTAAGAATGTCTTATGAAACTTGAAGTAAATACATAAATCTAAAGAAAATATGATGAAATATGAAATGAACATAAATCTGAAGAAAATCTAAAGAAAATTTGATGAAATTTAAAGTAATCGTAAATTTGAAGAAAGTTTGACGAAATTTGAAGTGAACAAAAATCTGAATAAAATCTCATGAAATTTGAAGTGAATATATATCTGAAGAATATCTGATGAAATAAAAAAAAAAACTGTTGAAACTTGATGTAAACATAAATCTGTAGAAAAGCAGATGTAATTTGATGAAAATTTAAAGAAATTGAAAGTGAACCTTAATCAGAAGAAACTCTGATGAATTATTTAGTGAACACATATCTGAAGAAACTCTAACGAAATAGGAAGAAAGTATGATGAAATTGGAAGCGAACCTAAACCTGAAGAAAATTTGATAAATTTTGTAGTGAACATATATCTAAAGACACTCTAATGAATTAGGAAGAAAATCTAATGAAAATTGAGGTGAACATAAATCTTAAGGAAATACGATGAATTTTGTAATGAACATATATCTGAAAAAACTCTAATGAAATAGGAAGAAAATCTGATGAAATTTGAGGTGAACACAAATCTGAATGAAATACGATGAAATTTGAAGTTAACATAAGTCTGAGGAAATTTGAATTGAACATAAATTTGCACAAAATCTGATGAAATCTTAAGAAAAATTGATGAATTTTGAAGTAAACATAAATCTTAAGAATGTCTTATGAAACTTGAAGTAAATACATAAATCTAAAGAAAATATGATGAAATATGAAATGAACATAAATCTGAAGAAAATCTAAAGAAAATTTGATGAAATTTAATGTAATCGTAAATTTGAAGAAAGTTTGACGAAATTTGAAGTGAACAAAAATTTGAAGAAAATCTCATGAAATATGAAGTGAATATAAATCTGAAGAAAATCTGATGAAATAAAAAAACTGTTGAAACTTGATGTAAACATAAATCTGTAGAAAAGCAGATGTAATTTGATGAAAATTTGATGAAATTGAAAGTGAACCTTAATCAGAAGAAAATCTGATGAATTATTTAGTGAAAACATATCTGAAGAAACTCTAAAGAAATAGGAAGAAAGTATGATGAAATTGGAAACGAACCTAAATCTGAAGAAAATTTGATAAATTTTGTAGTGAACATATATCTAAAGACACTCTAATGAATTAGGAAGAAAATCTAATGAAAATTGAGGTGAACATAAATCTGAAGGAAATATGATGAATTTTGTAATGAACATATATCTGAAAAAACTCTAATGAAATAGGAAGAAAATCTGATGAAATTTGAGGTGAACACAAATCTGAAGGAAATACGATGAAAAATGAAGTTAACATAAGTCTGAGGAAATTTGAATTGAACATAAATTTGCACAAAATCTGATGAAATCTTAAGAAAAATTGATGAATTTTGAAGTAAACATAAATCTTAAGAAGGTTTTATGAAACTTGAAGTAAATACATAAATCTAGGGAAAATATGATGAAATATGAAATGAACATAAATCTGAAGAAAATCTAAAGAAAATTTGATGAAATTTAAAGTAATCGTAAATTTGAAGAAAGTATGACGAAATTTGAAGTGAACAAAAATTTGAAGAAAATCTCATGAAATATGAAGTGAATATAAATCTGAAGAAAATCTGATGAAATTAAAAAAAAACTGTTGAAACTTGATGTAAACATACATCTGTAGAAAAGCAGATGTAATTTGAAAAAAATTTGATGAAATTGAAAGTGAACCTTAATCAGAAGAAACTCTGATGAATTATTTAGTGAAAACATATCTGAAGAAACTCTAAAGAAATAGGAAGAAAGTATGATGAAATTGGAAAGGAACCTAAATCTGAAGAAAATTTGATAAATTTTGTAGTGAACATATATCTAAAGACACTCTAATGAATTAGGAATAAAATATGATGAAAATTGAGGTGAACAAAAATGTGAAGGAAATATGATGAATTTTGTAATGAACATATATCTGAAAAAACTCTAATGAAATAGGAAGAAAATCTGATGAAATTTGAGGTGAACACAAATCTGAAGGAAATACGATGAAATTTGAAGTTAACATAAGTCTGAGGAAATTTGAATTGAACATAAATTTGCACAAAATCTGATGAAATCTTAAGAAAAATTGATGAATTTTGAAGTAAACATAAATCTTAAGAATGTCTTATGAAACTTGAAGTAAATACATAAATCTAAAGAAAATATGATGAAATATGAAATGAACATAAATCTGAAGAAAATCTAAAGAAAATTTGATGAAATTTAAAGTAATCGTAAATTTGAAGAAATTTGACGAAATTTGAAGTGAACAAAAATCTGAATAAAATCTCATGAAATTTAAAGTGAATATATATCTGAAGAATATCTGATGAAATAAAAAAAACTGTTGAAACTTGATGTAAACATAAATCTGTAGAAAAGCAGATGTAATTTGATGAAAATTTGATGAAATTGAAAGTGAACCTTAATCAGAAAAAACTCTGATGAATTATTTAGTGAACACATATCTGAAGAAACTCTAAC